>NW_022046030.1:58385-70471 GCF_001654015.2 Drosophila navojoa | reverse complement strand
ATTTACGCTATAAAACCTAAATTCACAAGTGACTAATTAATATCGCAGGGGCTTCAACAAATAGATTTGTTGGCACGAATCCACAGTCAGCTGATACTAGTCCAGCTTAGACTCGGGATAAACCGAAGGCTCGTAACAGTATAGCTGTTATAATATAAAAGTTAAGACTTTCGACGATCTAAGGAGGCTGGAGAGTCTAGTCAGACATTCAAGGGGAGAACCTAACGAGTAGAACAGATTTAGTTCAGTTTATATTCGGACTAGAAAGAGTTTAGACCAAATTATATAAAATATATTATTTCATATTCATATAAACAAAAATCAGTCAGAGAATCTATTAAGAAAAAGTTCGCAATGTCCGACCACAAAATTATCCAGAATATTAAATATATAACACCATAAATTCATTGTTAAAGTGTATCCAAAATATAAGATATTTCTGCATACTTCAAAAAGGCAATCGAAATACCAAATTTCGCAGCTCCAGCTCATACAAAAAAAATAAATCAACCTGATTGGACTCACATAGTACTCCTGATCAAGTGTAGATACATATATGTATGTATATTTTTATGATGTCGGTCACATACCCGATTGTATTTGGCATAAAGATTAAATTAATAAAAATACAAATTAAACCACAAAATACAGGCCAACACTAATAAATGCTATAAATAGATATAATTTTTAATACTTTTTCTGTTTAATTAATATCAGCAAATGGTTTAGTCAGCCTGATAGACATACTGTTTGGATGTATAAAATGTTATTGCTCTTCTAGGAATCAATAAACATTTTACAAGTTTATAATATTTTTAAAAAAATATTTAACATTTATGTTTTGCACATTTCTGAAATTCTTGCCTTAAATCTTGAATTTTATTTCTGGACAGTGAAGCCTTGGATAGTAGATGGTATATCACTATTTTGCTCAGTGTATTCGAATGTACATAGATGCAGATTTGAGCTAAGCCCTTGGCCGCCCTTTTTGATATGGATGTGCTGTGCTTGTGTTGGTGGTGCTAGTGGTGTTGGTGGTGTTGGTGGCGTTGGTGTGGGAAACTGAAATTCAAGCATGGCCAATGTTATTTTCCATTGTTTCGTTGCTGCATTTTAATTAGCAAATGCAACTCACACGACAGCGTCACACTACAAAAGCAGATATACACGCACACACATGTATATATAGTATATATGTACATATATATATGTGTATATATAGATACACACTCGTCTGTCAGCCAAGTTTTAGCCACAAAACGCAGTTGCTGGCAATTGTTGTTGTACATTGAACTTTAAATTGCTTGCCACACGAAAAATTGAAACGCACGTAGGACCCAAGAAATGCTGCGGCCATGTGCAACATGTTGCAACATGTTACTGCCGTCGTTGTGTTGTCTGTCCGTTGGCCCCTTTGGTCCAGCAACATGTTGCGTTTCTATCGTTGTTCGCAACATTTTCGCAACAACAGCAACAACAACAACAACAGCAAAAGAAATTGTAAATGGTAAGTGGTAAAATGTAAATGAAAATGAGCTTGTAATTTTCAAGCAGGAAAACAATTGCAGCAATGCAGGCAGGCAGGCAGGCAGGCAACACCAACAACAACAACCTCAAAATCAATTAAAAGAGAAAAAAAAAAACAACAAAAATTGCGTAAAAGCTTGGCAGCTACAAGAAAATGAAAAACGATTTGAAGTGCAACCTGGCAGCCAGTCACTCAATCAGCGACCCGAATTGCATGCAATCGTGTTTATGATCCGCCGCCACCACTCCCCACAGCCCACTCCAGGCTCCCTACCACCCGCCTGCACCACTCACTCCACCAGCAATCGAATCGATTCGAATCGAATTGCAGCTTAATTGTTGTCATAAATATAGTATTACAATCAAACAGTAAATCAAAACTGATGTAAACCGGGAAAACCCTGTGGGAACTGTTCTCATCTGAACTTAATCCAGCTACTGTTTGATGGCACTTGAAACCACTCTCGAGCCACTTCAAGCACTAAGCTAAACATGTACACAATTTTGTTAAATAAATTGAAAAAAAAAAACATCACATATGTATACAGCAATTGGTTATACGATATGTTAGCTAATAGAGTTTAGCTAATAAATGTATCGATTTCAATTTATGAGAATCGCATAGAAGCGGTATAAATAGGTATATCGAAGTACTCTGTTCGAGTTTAGTTATTTAAGTACCAAAACATAACGTAAAATCTATACAAATAAAAGCAGTATCTCTCTCAAGATCTCAGGACCTATAAGAGCTAGAGACTTGGAATTTGTTGTAGATCTTTTTAGAGCTATATATAGTTATAGTTTGTTTAAAAAAAAACATTATTAATTATTTACATTAAATGCTTTAGGTTTTCTATGTATTGTTAAGTTTTTTATATTTTTGTGCATTTCATTAATCTCACAATTTTTTTTTTTTTTTTTTTTTTTTTTTTTTTTTTTTTTTTTTAAAAAAAAGGGGGTTTTTTTTTTTTTTTTTTTTTTTTTTTTTTTTTTTTTTTTTTTTTAAGTAAAGAGTGAGTTTTTTTTTTAAACATATTTTCAGTTTAGCATAAAACTTTGAATATTTTTTTCCTAGCTCAACCACAAGTTTTTTTGAATAACTACTAGATAGATACATATATGATAGATGCACATATAGATATAGAGATAAAAGATATACCTATTTGAGTGTATTTATATGTATATCTTTTATATGTATGTCTAAATAGCAGTGGAACAACGTGGACATTTATACACACATGTATGTACATATACGTATATCTGTGTGTGTGTGTGCATGTCCAAATATATGTATATAGTGCTATATTGTGTACCGGGAGAGCTCCCTGGCAACATTTGCATGCAAAGCGCAATAGCGTCTGGAATTTTTAGCATTGTAGACAATTGGCGTCTGTGCGGATTGTTTAGATACTTTTTTTTTTTTTTGTATCTCTCTTTTTGTGCCGAGACGCAAAACTGAAAGCTGAGCTGCTCAGTGCATTGACACGTTCTGCGTTTGGCTTTACACTTTAATCGAGTATGGCAAATATTTATAGATAACTTATCACAGCTGGATGCGCTACAGCGCTGGACTATAGTTGCCAACTGAGGGCTTCAAGATACATGTAAAAGATATACATATTAAGAGCCATTCCTAAGATTCATTACGAAATCGGAAGATTTTTCAAAATGTTCGAGATGAACATAGAGTAGATTAAGTTTGTCTGCTGGAGTTTTCCCTTCGCTGGCCTTATTCAATGAAATTTTTGAGATCTTAGGAAGAGAGAAAAGCCTACATCTTCTATATCTATGTAAATGGAACGAAATTGCTTGAATAGTTGAAGTTTTTAAATGTATTGAGAGGCGTGGCACATAGACTTCAGTTTATATTGGCGCTTGAGCGAGCATTACGCCGTCGTTGACATCCCATCGGCATCGTTCTTAGTTTATTTATAAATTTTTATCAGCAAATTGTTGCAATCGCCGCTGACGCAGCGCCAGTTCACGTCTTTCTTTCAATTTCAACTATGCGCTAACAATAGCCACAATGAGCACTAAGAAGAGTGAAATGCGAAACGATTAGCTGAATACACTAACCGAGCTGAGGAGCTATGATGCAGCAGCTAGTAATAATAGATGAAACTGAAATGATAATTATATACATATATGTATATGTATGTACATATACCCTATTTCTAGTCTAGGCAAATTCAAATTCTTTCTACACAGCTCAAACCAAATAATTTATCAGTTAATCTATTTTTCAGCCAGCTTGGCTTGTTTTGCTTTAGTGCCCGCAATTGTTCCTTGGAAAGAGCCGTAATTACTATTTTGGACTGACAAATCTATCGAACATGCTCCATATCGCATAACCAGATCGAGAAGAAAACATACATTTGCATAGGGTATTTAATCTACGGCTCAATGGACAGCTGTTCCTTTGCTTATTTTTATTGTTCTGTGCTCTGTCAGATCTATGGCTGTCCGTTTTGTTTCGTCTCGGTCGCGTCTCGTGGCATTCCGACAGCGAGTCGCATTACGCAGATAAATAAGCAAACAAACAAGCAAATGACAACAACAACAATGACAACAACAACAACAGCACAAACATAATGAAAACGCAATGTGAGCAACTGATAAAGTCTCATCGAGATGCGAGATGTCAGAGTAAAAGACCTGCAGTAAATATACACATACATATATCTGTATACATATGTGTGTGTTTTTGTGTGTGTATGGCCAAGTATACACACATATACATACATACTTGGGCATAATCTCTCTTCTGTTGAGAACAAATCATTTGAAGCCTATTTCTTCATAGATTTTGTATAGAAAACTAAAGTTATTCAAGGCCACGCAACAGTCAATGGAAGAAGAAGAACAGATATTCACGTACCTTATCTAATGTGAACAAAACATACAATTTATGCGTGATTAGCATTAACGTTAGCGGAGCAAAAGTAAAGGACAGGGGAGATCGAATACAGAAATTTAAATACTAATTTTAATATAAAATAATCGAATATTTTCTTTACATAAATAGATAATTTTATTATAATTTTTTTTATTCAATTTTGGTTTAGTTATTTATTTTTAATTATTTTATGGCGTCAAATGATAATATAAATATTATTTTATTTATTGTATTATTAATTATAAATTATATTATTTAATTTATTAGATATTGATGCATTTTACTAGTCCATATTATTCATATTATTCGCGCAGCTAGCACTTGCCGTATAAAGCCTACACTTTACCTGTTTTGCATACTTGGTTGCTCTATTTTTTTTTCTTTTCATTAACAAAAAAAATAAATAAAAGTAAAAAAAAAAAAACGTTTTGTTTGTACAATTAATTTCAAGTTAATTAAAAGTTGTAATTCACTAAGCAAACACCTGATGACTGTGTGCAAAAGTGAGACAGAGACAAGTAGAGGGAGAGAGAGAGCGCGATTAAGCGCCAGGCAGATGTAAAGGCAGGGAGTGAGTGAGTGAGTGAGTGAGAGAGAAAGAGAGATAAAAAAATATAAGAAGGCAGCGCCAGACACTTGACTGACAACCTGTTGATCTTTTGTAGTATTTGGCGCAGCAATAGACACACACACACACACACACACACAGACACACACACACACATACACAAACACACAGACTTACTATGCATAAAGACAGCGCTGGGCGGACATGTGGCATGCTAATTAGCTGTTTTTGCAGCGCTTGTTTGGCGCTGTTGCAAAAGACTCAATAACAAAAGTCACTCAAATGTCAAGAGAAACAAATAAACTGCAAAACTTCATCAAAGTGCAACAGTTGCAATCATTTTTTTTTTTTTCTCTATTATTTTTCATTTTCCCTTTCGATTTTCTCTTTCTCAAATGAAACATAATCTACTTGCGAAAGAACTTCTGATGTATATGAAATATATATGTATATATAAGGATAAGTGTATCGGTACTATAATACTATCAATAATTGTTTATTAACCATAGGTAAACCTAGCCAATTGTTTGAATGTTTGTGGCATATACTTGCGGCCTTGTTGTTGTTTTTGTATTTCAGCGTCAGCTTACCTAAAATGAAAAAAAAAAGAGAAAAACACACATTATTAGTTATATTATTTTTATAAGCTATATATGTATATGTATTTTATAAAATGTTTGGGAGGAAGCAACTGCTCGAGTAAGAGATAATAAGACTAAGACAGACAGAAACAGGAGAAGCAGGAAAGCAAGAAAGAGAGAGAAGCACACAAAGAGAGATAGGGGAGTAAATAATTAGACAAAGAATGGAGCAGATGTACAAAACTAGTAACTATTCTATATAGTATGTATTCCGTTTTGGTTTAAGAGTAAAACTAACTAATATTATGGGAATGTCACATAGACATATAAATAATATATACAAAATATACATATATGAATTTATGTCTGCTTGTATATATGTATATGGCATGATTTATACAATAAACCTATTCCATAATTATAACGGTCATACATATATAGACAAGAGATACTAGCGTGAAAACAATCTAGCTGGAAATCTGGCTTGATATAAGCGTCACTTTGCTGTCTCTCTCTCTCTCACACACACTCACGTGCACTTTCTCTCTTTTTGTTGTATATTCGCCAATACTAACCACGACGACCTTGACAATGCCTTTTGTATGGAGTACATATGTATGTGCGTATACAAAATACATATATAAATATATGTGTATGTATATTTGTTTGACACATATATAATTAATAAAGGCAACAAATTATATATACTTTTGTTTGTCAATGCATTGTTTCAGGTACAATTTATTTTATTTTTTGCTTATTTTTTTTTTTTATTTTTTACTGTTGATAATCAGAATACAAATTAAAGCAAAAATTGCAAAAAAATAAATAAATAAAATTAAATAAAATAAAAATACAATTGATATGCCTTATTTGTACATGCACAACTATAATATATATTATATATATTTTTATATAATATATATTATATATATTTTTATATAATATATATATGTTCATGTTTTTGCTGTGTCTTGAGGACTGCGTCACCGGATGTCAAAAAAAAAAAAAAAAATTATTTATATATATGTATGTATATGTACATATATGTATGTAGCAATTGTCATGTGCTGATATTGATGCTTCCCATATAGAAATTAAAGAGCATTAACAAAGTCAACCAAATGAAAATGAAAAGAAATTAGTAAGCATGACGGAATTTGTCGGACTGTGTGTAAGTGTGTGTGCGAGTGTATTGTTCAGGGTCAACTGAAACACACACACACATGCACATTTCACATACATTCATAGAAACGGGCTTATCTTACATTGCCTTATCTGGCTGACCAGGCGAGAACAACTCCCAAAACTCAGCAAAGCAATAGAAAAACGAACACGAAAACACCAACAACAACAACAACAACCGATCACGCAAGAAAGTAAGAAATTACAAATTTATGGCGCATTCATTGTCATCGACGCGTCGTCTGCCTTTTTCTCTCTCGCTCTCACTCGCCCACTTCATCTCGCTCTCGCTCGCTCTCTCTCTCTCTCTGATCTTTGCCATGGCATCTTCTGAAGTCTCACTTTTCTCTGGCTCTATCGCATTCTTCTTCGTTCGATACTCCAGCGTCAGCCTCAGCCTTAGCCACAGCTTTAATATGGCTTGCAATGAGTCATAGCAGCTAAGCAACAACAACAACAACAACGACAACAACAACAACAATAAGTCACAATTGTTGGCAACGCCGTCAAGTAGCGCAGTTGAGGAGATCTTTCGTCTCATTATACTCAAACAGAGCTACCCTATAAAAGTAATGATGAGCTCTGAGTGAAGAACTTAACTTAATCTGTTCTATATATAAGTATATAGTATATATTTAATTGTACTTAATTTACTTTAAACTTGATATATTAGCTAGTATCGATACTTTTCCATAGGCAACTGCAGTGCGAGGTATCTTGTCTGGTTCATTCTGACTCGTTTTCTCAACTTTGTTTTTGGTGCTGCTTTTTGTATTTCGTTTTCTTTTTAAGCTTTTTGTTTTGTTTTGTTTTGTTTTTGTAGTCAATTGCCGTAGCGTTGCCGTTGCCGCTCGATCAACCTTTGCAAATGACCCAAATTTGGCGCAATATTCACAATCGCTTCGACTCCAACTGCGACGGCGACGGCGACTTCGATTTCGATTTCGACTCCAACTTGGACTTCGAATTCGACTGCGGCTTGGAGCTTGGCACTTGGCGCACTTGTCGTGCAGCAGCAGTTGAGCGCGTTGCTTGGTATTTGGGTTTATTGGGGTTCGCTTGGGTCTCTTGAACTGCTTTTTTTCTTCTTCTGTCTCCCTCTCTCTCTCTCTTTCCACTGGCTACACTTACAATGGGAGTTATAGTTCTGTAACGCTATACGTGACGCATAAGAGGGGATGCTCAAAGATAGATGATAATTATATATCTCATATCTCATATCTCATATCTCATATCTCATATCTACTCTATACATATTTTGAAATTTTGATAAACATATCTGTTAGTTGGGAATGCAATGTCAAATATGTACTTCTTGATATGATAATATTATACATCTTATCTACATAATATTGTTAATTTATCAGTAGGCCTTCTGGTCCAGCATTCAGTACTCAGTCGCATGTACATAGCTGTTGCGGAATCTTATTGACATTGCTATACTCTATAATAGCTGAAAGCTGCATAGAAGTCATGGAAGCAATCCTAAAACGTTTGTCTAACAAGAAAGTCTTGAAAAATTGAATATACTGAGATAGATAGATATTGAGATATTGTGCTGTGTATAAGAACATATATAAATATATAGTTTATATCAATTCTGAAGCAGTTTGAATAATAACGCTGCCACGCCTCTCGTGGTAGCTGAGTTAAAATCTTAGCACATTATCAGACTGGAATGTCAACGAGTAAATCTTTCCAGTTTCTCTTTCTTTCTCTGGCCTAAGTACAGCTAACCAATATACTCCCGTTTTAGTCGTTGAACGAGTATCAAAATCTGATTTCATACGTAAATCTCACATATGATAAAGGGTATTCATCCTTCAGCGTAGCTAGCTTGCTCAGTTTAGGCGCTTTTGGTGTGGTTAGCCATGTTGTTTCGACTTTTTGCTCAGCGGTTCAGTGGCTCATACAAAATTCTGTTACAGTTTCAATATTGTTGTTGTTGTTGTTGTAACTAATTGAAAGTTAATTTGCACATGAATGCAACTGTGAAACTTTAAAGGTACGCTTTGAATGTTAAATTGGCTTGATTTTTTTTTTTCTTTTGACTGGTTTTGCTGTCTGTTTACTGTTTGTTTAGCACTTTTACTTTTTCAATTTCATTTGCAATTATTTTGGTCAACTACCACAGCGGCTGCCCTTCACCCAATCGAAGGTTGTATGGTGTCTAAACCTTAGCCACGCCCCCTGCCTGACTGACTGCCCGCCTCTGCCCACAATCTCTTGTTTCGACATGACCGTCGATTTGTCGACTTGTTGTTAACTAGATTTCACCTTAAATGTTATTTGGGTTTATGCATTCAGCGGAAATTTCGTATGCAACAGCAGTAAGAGCTACTGCTACAACTTGACAGAAAGGAAGGTACGAAGTTTTGGTTAGCCACGTTTGATAGACAATCGCAATTTATTTGTTTTAAGAGAGATTTTTATATACCATATATGTACATATATATTCCAAGCATATTCCAAGCCAGCCAAATTCAGCAATTCACAGAAACATTCAGCTTTCATCCATTTCCAGCCATTTATCGCTTGTGCGAATTTTCGCAAGCCAAAATTAGCAGATTTTTGAAAAATGTTAAGCTGTTAACATTTTCTCTTATTATTATTCCTATTGAAATGTAAAGTCGTTAACATACACTCTTATAATATTTACAGAAAGAATATTCACATCGTTAACGTATTCGCTTAATGTTATCAACATTCTTACAGACTGTTAAGTCATTAACATATGCGCAGATTATTATTGATATATTTACAGTACGAATGTGGTCCATGGTCTGTCTGTTCCGATATGTTGTCCTATGCTGGCTTTGGCTTATGCAAAACAGTTAGTGGGTCAGAGGAAAATATATGAAATATCTGCCAAATGTGGTCAGACATGCCGATGACATTATCACATGAGACAACAACAATAAATACACAGTTGTTTTTTTTTTTTTTTTTTTTTTATTTATTAAATTTGTTTTTTCTGGTTTCTGCAGAGCGAAATTTGGACTTTTGTTCAGTTAGTTAATTGACTTTGTCTTTATATGGCCAAGATTGAATATCTAAGCTGACATTACCTACGCGCGCGCGTCCATTTCAGATGCAGCACACATATACATATGTATTACATATATACCTACACCCATACAGATATACATATGTATACATATGCTCAAATAGAGTTGCCTTTTGGCTCTAAGCAAACAATCTACGCCCATACAGACGAGCGTGTCTTCTGTGTGCGTGTGTGCGTGTGTGTGTGTATGTGTGCGTGTGTGTGTTTGCTGTTGCTGTTTCTTTTTGATGTTTGCCAAGGATTTACCTAATTCAGTTTCTTTTGGCATATGTACACACATGTGTGTACACACGACATGCATAAAGAGCAGATTATAATTAAAAAGCAAACATTAATCATAATAAATGGGCTTGAATACATAGAATACCCTGCGATTATTTAAGAAATTAAAAATGAGTTATATCTGCACAAATATCGTTTAATAATCTCTTGTATATATCGTAACATTATCGGGTCTTACAAACTTCCGCATATGCCTGAGTATCTCATAGTCGAGCATTGCCCATTGAAACTCTCACTTTTCTATTTACCACTGATACCGGCGTAACTCTCATAGTACAGTTTGAATAATCTCTATTTTTATATACACTAAAAGTCAGGGGCATTTCGATACCGTGACATCAGCTCCATGCCCAAACTAGGGCAATCTTTTGTGATCGTTCTTGCTGTGGACACGGGGTGTGCAGCCAACCAAAAGTAGCGATATAGAAAATGATATACATATATGTATGTATAGACGCACAGATACATATATTTATTTATATAAATTCATATATATATATTTATATTACAAGCATGTTTTTCGATAAGATATGCGATTCTTTGAGCCATTCTCGGATCTGATGGCGGCATGATCTCATATATGAATTGTTTTCCTATAAAACAATTTGAAGACTATAAAAAACATCCATTATGAAAGGTTAGAATACCCTCTACTTATGACTGATTTAGAGAACGGTTCGCTGGGCCGAACTCAACTCATCTAAAAACTTTGCGCACAGTCAGTATACCCATTTTCAATAAACGAGCGGTATCAAAACCAACAATTTCTATAACAAAAACTTAGATACTACGATAAGTAAGAAACTCTATAAAAAGTACATAAAATGTATATTTAAGACCATTTATGGCTCATAGTATACCATATAAATAGATCTATTTTCAGCCAGCTAAAATAAACTGCAAATTTGATAGAAGATAAAAGATATTTGAGGAAGTTGTTTAACATAAATCACTTAAATTCGTTTCAAAAGATCTATAACAAAATCTGAAATAGTTCTCGACTTCCAAAGAGAAACATCGCTAACAAATTACAGCACACACACACTCATACATAGTTCATTGATCTATTTACAAAAAAAAAAAAACAAAAAGAAGAAGTGTTAAACATTGTAAATATTGAACAGCATTTCAAATGCAATCCACACAAATATCAATGAAAACTATGCCTAAAATCCGAACAATATTTTCGATTTTCAACTATAAATAGCAATACGAGCGCATGTTTACCTGGATGAAGCAAGTACCTGTTAGACACTAGTCACCCACCAGATAAACCGCAAAACAATTCTCTAAAATATGTTAGCAATAACACAGATATACATATGTATATATGTATGTATATACATATGTCTATAGAGATAGATGTATTTAAGTTTTTTTTTTGGTTCAAAGTGTGATAAAAGAATGCCGCCAAGAGATGTATAGGTGTATATGTGTGTGTGAGTGGTGCTATATCATATCATGGCATAACGCTAAACACTTGGTACACATTGGAAAAAATCTATGAAGCGTACGAACTGAAAAGAATTTCACGTCTGCTCAAAAACCATTTGGTCAGAGGCGCTGCGGCTGCTGTTGCTGCTGATGCTGCTGCTGCTGCTGCTGCTCTGGGCAGACCCGGAGACGGCAGCAGTGGTTGCTGCTGTTACTGCTGCTGCTGCTGTTGTTGTTGTTGTTGCCACACACATTTTGCGCCAAATTTGAGTAGAAACACATGCATGCAGCAATACCCGCCGCTCGCCTGCCAGCCGCATATTTAAATTTAGTCTAGATATTCTCGCATCTTTGTGGGCATACCCCCCAAATACACTCGCCAAAGAGTGGGTATATATATTTATATATGTATTTATTGTTTATACTTATATTCATATGCAAAGGCATAGTCTTGTTCATATTCATACTCGTATTCATATTCATACTCATACTCATGCTCATATTCATATTCATATTCATATTCATATTCATATTCATATTCATATT
>NW_022046030.1:0-58080 GCF_001654015.2 Drosophila navojoa | reverse complement strand
GAGAGAGAGAGAGAGAGAGAGAGAGAGAGAGAGAGAGGGTGCGGAGAGAGCCAGAGAGGAAGCCAGAGTTAATATCGCAACGTTGTTAAATCCGCAATTCGAATGCGCAGACATCAACAAAATCAAAACGTATAGAAAATGCAAACAAAAAAAAAAAAACATTAAATATATATATACATACAAATACCTACATATTTATACAAAAGAAAAATATTAAAAATATATAAACAAAAAAAAAAAAACTGTGTGTATATGTGTGTATGAAAATAAAGAAAGAAATCGGTGAAAACTTTGCATTTTGTGCAATGGCACGTATTGGGATAAAACAGCGTGCAGAAGCAGTGGCTGTGTGTGTGCATGTGGGGTGGCAGAGGCGTGCCCAAAGAGGGGCGTTGGCAGGGCTGATGCATGCAGAAGGGGTAACATGTAGCTGGCGCACCCACGTTGCGGCGATGCTGTGGCTCTGGCACGTGTGTGTATGTGTGTGTGTGTGTATAAGCAACTGCACTTGCGATTATCAGACACACACACACACACTCAGTGACTAGGTAGGTGTGCGTGTGTGTAGGTGCGCGTGTGTGTGGCTGGAGTTCGTGATGAAAGCAAACTGAGAGAAATAAATAAATACGCGACAAAATACAAATAAGAGGCTGCTGTCATAAATATGCACACACACACACACAGATGCTATATACTTATATTACAGTTATACACTAGTTGTGCACACAAGCCATAAGTTTGCATTATTCATGCTTTTGCCTGTTACAAATGTCTCTTAATATACATATATATACGTATATCATATATATATTTCTACAGCCCGAGCCAACATTGAGTGAACTTTGCTCAGTAATAAACTTAATGAAATTAATGCATTATTATAATAATAAATATTAAATATAATTATTATTATTATTATATGTATTTATTGTTGCAGTTGCTTGCGCTACAAAAGCGACAAGAATTTTCTTTTGGCTATATTTGGACTTTAATGAGATATTATCAGCATATATTTATCGATAAAAATTAATTGAAAAATTCCCTAAGCATGTAAATTTATTGTAATTGAAAATGTCAATCAAGGAATATTGATTGCTGAATTGTTCTATAGTGATTTATATCCAATATATCTTTATGTGATTTATTTATAATACTTTAAGCACTTTTTACAATGCATCCACTATTTGAAATGCCTTTAAATAATTTATTTACAAGCCCTATCAATCTCTTCTATTCCAAAATATCAACTTATCTCGTAATCGCTTCAATGGAAATTGATCACATTATCTATATAGCCCATAATATACGTAATATCTTAAGAGCGTTAATGACGTACTTTAGAAATAAACAAAATAATCAACAAAATATATACACACATATGTGTATGTACAATATTAATTAAAACGCTTGCAATCTATTAAGATATTACACTTAGAAACCTGTCAAATTGAAGTGTTGTACAGAAACTCGTTTCGAGTCTGGTATTTTAAACAAATTTTGCATGATTCAGGTTTGAGGAGGCTTGAGCAGGTGAGCAGCTCAGTCAGTTTTATGGATATCAAGCTCATCCATTATCATCTGTTATATATGAATACTGTATTGTTTACAGCTAACACACGTTTATCAACACTGCCAAGTATTTGTTATATTTTTTTGTTTGTTATCTACTCAGTAGGGTTTACCAAGCAAGGTCTTAGCCCATTTGTTCTCCATTCAACCAGCTTGGACATTTACCAACACTGTCTACTCAGCCTGGTTATGCCTGGTCTGCAGCGATTCACGTTTACCAACACTGATAAATGTATTATATACTTTATTGCATAGTCAGTAAGGATGGACCTCCTCAATCAAGTTCAATAAGTACGCACCCTCGTTTACCAACACTGATCATATATGGCTCTCCATGCGTAGCTCTGCAATATTCTTTTTGCATTGCATAAATGCTCGAATTTATTTATACATATTTATGTACATATGTATGTACATATACCATATTGAAATATTGATTCGATTTTGCATTTGCGTCAGAGCCCTTTATCGGAATATTTGAAATTCATGCTTTTGTTATTTTTAACAATTGATTTTTGTATACTTAAATACACATATCTGCGCTTGTTGTTATTATAAATTTTCAACTTTTTGGTTTTCTTTCAATTCAATTCATTTCATTTCATTCCATTTCATCTCAAGTGCTGAAACATTCATTCATTGGCACGAACTGCACGCATCTGTTGGCCATATCATATTATTTACCAATTGACCAATTATTAATAAAAATATTTCAAGCGAGCCCACAGAATTGTTGCGCTTATTTCGACATTTTGGATAAATATCAGCAGCAACAACAACCACAACAACAACAGCAACAATAGTTTCTAAATTCACAAAATGACAATGACAACAACAAATTTTACAAGCAACAAAACGTTCAAGTTACAACTTACAACATGGTGAAAGATGTAAAGTACAAATTCCCAGAGATCTGTTGCTCTGTCTCGCTCACCCCATCTCTCTCTCTCTCTCTCACTCTCTCAGTGTGTGTGTGTTGTGTGTATATCTTATGCGGAAATGTTATTCGCTGTTTACAAGAAAATTGTTTTAACATTTTGTTGTTGTGTGCATCTTTCCCTATTATACATACATATACATATACATACATATATGTATATGTGTATATATACATTTTTGAAGTACATGCCCTTTATGGAAGCTGTAAATTACACAAACCAACCGAATTTAGTAGCCGAGAAAACTTTTTCGAAGGTTTTTCATCAGCTTTCATATTCGAAACGAAATTAGATTTTCGAGCTTCTAACTTTAAGAAAGTTTATTTCAAATTTTTCGCAAATTTGTTTCAAAGTATATTCTGTAAGCCTGCTCTAATTATAGTATAACTCCAAAATTTGATTCCTGGAATCACATTTTAATCAAGTTTTGCTCACATGTGTTATTCTTGGGCTTAAATTTAGGATTCTTATTTTTTTTGAAATACCGTTAGCCGTGTTATCAATAACACAAAATACCAATTAACAGCTGTACAGCTGGCTTTGAAAACTTGAAACATTTTAGCTATTGTACTTGTGGAACTATAATAGAAACAACAACAAAGGAAATACCTTCGTATTTAAGATAAAGAAAATTCAAAGCGGTTTCATATTTATTATTACATAGTATATAGTATGATATAATGGTATAATAAATATGTAAATATATATATTTTTTTTCTTTTTAATATTTTTGTATTTTAATTATACTTAAACAAATTTATATATATTTATAATAATTAATATGAGAGTGCTGCTTGTTATTACACCAAATCTATTCGATCTATAGAGTACCTTTCTGTCGACTTGCTTAGTTTTCCTCTCTGTTTCATTTCGTCAAATTATTTTTACTGACTTTTGGCATATGGTTTACGAAATCGTATTTGGATATTACTCGGTCTAAGCCCTCATGCTCAAAGTTTATGCATGTGTGTGTGTGTGTGTGTGCGTGTGCGTGTGTGTACGCCTCTACTCTTTGGCAAACTGAATAAGTGACTAAGTGAATGAGAGTTATGCCAGACGCAATCTGTGTTCGTATGTCACAATTAGCTGTCGCTTTGCACTGACTGTAGAAATAATTTGTGTGTGTGTGTGTTGTTGTTGTTGTTGTTGTTGTTGTTGTTGTTGTTGTGTGTTTTGGTAGTCATGCAAATGTCATCGCATTTGTATAATAAATTAAATTGATGTTGTTGTTGTTGTTGTTGTAGAAATTACAAAACAACAACAACAACAACAACAACTACAACAACAACAACAACCACATCTATAATTAAGTAGTTAACTAGTTAGCTATTTGCCGCGTTACTTGTTTGGCAAGTTGATTATAGACTTTAAGCACACGAAGCAAAAACTTGCTCGCTCCAATTGTCGCTGATTTGCGAGCGATTAAAAATTAACAAAACTGAAGAAAATTTAATCAAACTTAATTGCAGAATATTCATATATACAATTTTAAATATGGTCTGCCTAGAAATATATGTAAACAAGTTAAGTACAAGTCAGGATTATCATAATAACGATAACGATCTAAACACGATTTGCCATAACAATAGACGTCTCTGTGCGGGGCTCGGGGTATCTGCTAGTCTAGCACTCCCCACCATAGCACTCTTACTTGATGTATCTAAAATCTTGACTCTTTACTATTCCTCTCTGAATTCAAGCTCTGTGATGGGATAATTTTAATAATAAGGTATCTTCTAGTCGAGTACTCCCGATCAAGGCACTCTTTGTTGTTAACAAACATTTAGGGTATCTGATACGTCTACTTGCTCCACTCACATTGCAATTCAGCCCTTTAAAACCCACGACTCTCTCTCTCTCTCTCTCTCGCTCTTTCTCTCTACAAGCTTCAACTTTGTGATGAATCGAGATATTTGATCCTATAATAAACATTGTACAAAATACATTTCATGCATCGACTGCTATAGCCACACACACACACACACACGCAGCTACATATTTTCAGGGCGTGCATTTCGTCGTCTACAATTACCACGCCCCGAAAGCCGCTTGGGTCACTGGGGACAAACAAATATATTTTATACGTTTTAATTGCAACAAATCGGCTTAAGACGGACTTCTGCCGGCTCGCCGCGTGTATTGGGTGTGTTGACCATGCCCAAGACAGTAAACCATTCTGGGGCCAAGGACAAGGCAAAGGGTTTAGCGTTCTTGTTGTTTGACATCAGTTTGCAACAACTGCAACAATTATAATACCCTATACACACTGAACTACCCTATTATACATGGGTGTGTAACGAGGCTCATAATAGATATAGGGGAGTACTATTACTATCTGGTTAGTGATTATAGTCAGTTTCCTATAAAAGCCAGTAGCTCATACAATTTACTATGCAGCCTAAATGATCTAAAATCGATATTTATCGATATACAAATTTATTTCTTTTTTAGTTAATGCTCAAAAGATTTGTAGAGTAAAAACCCAGCCTTGATTCCAGGATATCTCGTAGTTCAAGTCTAGAGAGCATTTATTTCTTTTCTCTCTCAAGGTTTTTATGTCTGATAGATATTTATATTTATATATATATATATAGTGTATATATATTTATCGATATACAAATTTGTTTCCCCTTTATTTATTGCTCAAGAGATTTGTAGAGTAAAAACCCAGCCTTGATTCCAGGATATCTCGTAGTTTAGGTCTAGAGTGCATTTATTTCTTTTCTCTGTTAAGGTTTTTATGTCTGATAGATATTTATATATAGTATATATGTGTATATATATAGTTTTGTTTTATCATTTCACTCCGTTCATTGTACTTTGCGTGGCCGCCAGAGATTGTGGAGTCATATGGTTTTTCTTGTTATTTGGCTTTTAATATTTATGAGCCGATGTCTTTTGGATGCCACTAAAGGTGATAATGTTGTTGATCATCATCATCATCATCATCATCATGGGATGACTAACACACAAGATCAACAGCAACAGCAAACAGCATCCAACTTCATTATTATCGAGCAGGTGAAGCTTAACTATGCCCGGCCAGACTCAACTCTTTCTCACCTCTCTTTCTCCACATCTTTCTCTAAATAAGTATGTCTGTCTGTCTGTGTGTCTGTCTGTCCGTCCGTCCAAAGCATTTGTCACTTTCACATTAAAAGAAGTTTGTTTGCCGCTCTTGGCTCGGCTTTTTGATTAGCTTTTAGTGTTTTAATGCCTTTTGCAAAGAGTGCATCATTAACAATGCGAAGCTGACGTCGAGTTCAGAGAAATATAGAGATATATTTGGATGTGTATGTGTCTAGGCCTCTGCCTTAATCTAATCGAAAGTGTAACAATATTATCAGCGCAAATACAAGAAAACAAAAACAACAAATCTATCTTATCAGAAATTTCAAGTTTTTAAATTCATTGTAAGCAACATAATATAAATTGCAAATATTTTTTTTTTTAAGTAAGGAATACTACAAATTGATTGATTACATTGATTTATATCTTGATTCTAGCCAAGTTTAAAATTCTGTTCAAATTTATTAATAGTTTTAAAAAAATATATATGTCAATTCGCATATTCTTTGATATAGAATTTAGTAAGTTGTTTAGAAAGTTTGCATAAAAAAACACAAACGAAAAAAAAACTAGAAAATTTTCTTGTTGCTTTCGACGCATATTCGAGCGTCTATCAATTCCTAATTTTATGCCAAACATTGACTAACGAATTTATTTGACTTTTCTATAAAGATGAAACGTTTTCGAATGGAAAGAGTGAAAAAATTAAAAAGTTTAATGAATTTATAGAAGACATTTATTTTTTTGGCAGCGCTTTAAAAGCAATTATATATTTAGCATACAGAAAGTGAGAAGAGCATATTAGAAATTCTATTGAAGGAAGTTTAGATATATAGGGAATAAAAACTATGTTATATATAATGTATACTAAAGGTATTTCAGTGTTTCTAGCGAATTGACATCTGTTATATATATGCTGTATCCTGGACCAAATCCAGAGAGTAGAGCTATACTTTATCTATACTATATCTATAAATTGATACTTCATTATGTACTGCTCGAATTTCTGCTATATAGAAGATATTTTAGTTAAGAACTAAAGTTGAAGCTGTTAAACTATTTCAGGATCTTGAACGTGTCAATTATAGCCCAACGGCAAAGTTTTTTTTTTTTTCTTTTGCATTGTTAGTTTCCATTGATTTGGTTAACTTTAAATGAATCTAATTGCGCATTCGCTGGGCATCTGTTTGCTTTCGTCAATTCGTTATTGGCTTTGGCTCTTGGTAGCCAAGGGCTGGCTGGCTGTCTGTCAACTTCAAAAGCGAAAAGTATAAGGCAAAAGATACTTTTTTTTATCGTTTCGCAGAAGCAACTTCTTTGAGTTGTTGTTGTCGCTGTTGTTGTTGTTGCTGTTGTTGTTGCTTTTGGTCGAGCTAAGCGACTCACTTTGAATGGAATTCTTTTGTACACAATTTAGTTTTGGGTTGCCTTTAATGCCTAGAACTTTGTTAAGTTGAAGATTGTAATTATCTTATCTTTCAAATGAGATTACATTATTTATATATATATATGTGTGTGTGTGTATTTACTTTGCTACTCGTTTCAGAATAGAATACAAAACTGCAAAGAGTTTGTCCAAAAAGCTTTTGCAGACCTGTCATAAAAACCAAAAGTCTTTTTGTCGCTATGACAGAAACATAAATAATGCTGCCGTAAGGCAAACGAAACTCTTTAAGCTCAAGTGATACGACTGTGCAAGTGCGAAATTCGATAAGTGCAAAAATTAAACACAAATACATACATAGGCATATAGAAATACACACATACATATATACATCATTGATATGTTCAAGTGTGTTTGTGTTTGTGTTTGCATTTGCATTCGTATCTGTATTTGTATGTGGAGCAGGCGTACGAGTAAATATTTAACCTGGCTTTTCTTTGCCAAGCACTGAATATCAATCGCTTTGGCTTGGCCTGTGTGTGGCATTTCGCTTTCAGGTGGCTAACTTATCGATGCGCATTTAAGACTGATTATTAATGATGATATCCTCTAAGTGTGTCTTATCGATAACTCAAATAGAATTGCATTACGTAATCGTAGAGTTCAAGCCAACTTTGCGCGTGTCACATGCTAAAATGATTTCACAAATCGATAAGTATCGATCAATGACAATAGAAACACATATCGAATATAGCTGAGAGCCATAAATCATTAAATATCAATTAGTATATAGCTTGCAGATTGAAGATAATTGTGTCTCTACAGCTTAAGTCTCTAAAGACATTTATCGATTACTTTCATTGAAAAGTGCTAATAGCTGTAATACATCGTTTCTTTGTCAATTTCACTAGCAAATAATAAAATATTGGCAAAAAAAATATATGTAGCAAATAAATAATTGTAGATGTACATAGAGTATATATCCACTCGCACTCTCGGTACTCTCGACACCTTCAAAATCAACCAATTCACAAAAAACGATGAGCCAAACAATCGCCTTGCGTGTCTGTCGCACACTTTGGATAGCTGTGCCCCAAAACCGAGCCAAAGCAACAGGTAAAAAGAAAACGAAAGAAACGCCACATATACGCGATTTGTCAGGTGTGGGTAGCAAACTTAATAAACTCACAGAAAAATACAAAAACCAACCATGAAGAAGAAGACAAAGAGCCGAGCACTCTACTCGAAAGTGCACGACCAACAGATACCAAACGCACGTCGCATGCTGCAAGTAACGGTACTTTGTCTTATGGGGGCTCAGAGGCAATTCCAACAACATCATAAGCTATACAGAGTTCTTGAAAGTTAAACTAATATTCGAGCTAGTAGTAAATATATAGAAGTTTAAAGAGAAATGTCATTAGTCTGCTTTTATTTTTAGGTTCCGATAATTCAGGAAGTTTATATCACATTCATGCTTCGAATAGCAAGCGTCTTCTTTTATAAATCTGTAGAGTATTGCCCAGCGGGTAGCCTTGTTCAACACAATTAACAGTTGCCAGATTTTTGGCAGGTTTTCGTATACAAAGCCAAAGGCAAACACCTATTACCTCTTGACAAATCAGTCAAAAAAACACACACACACACAACAACAACAACAAATGCAGACCAAAGGGTAAAAGTGACTTGGAAAATTGGGAAATTGGGAAATGGTGGTATTTGGGAAGGGGTCAGATCTCGTAATTGTTAATCGACTAATGCACTGATTAGCCCGGCTAAAGAGATACGTACACGCATTTTAGTATCCAATGGGGAGGCCTCATAGTGATCGGAGCCGCGATACCCGCAGTTAGACAATTCGACAGCCAGCTAAAGGTGCGTCATATGCCATGGGGAGTGTAAATGCTGGCAATGGGGGGGGTGGGGGCGAAGGGGGAGGTGCGAAGGGTAGACAGCGCTTGTCAATCAACAAGCACCGCCACTTCTATGGCTTATCTAAAGTAACTTACGCGCCGCTAATCGATCATTCTGTATTTTGTATCTGTGCGTGTCTTTCTTTGCTCGCCTCAGACAGGCGGTGAAAGAGCGCAAGAGAGAGCGAGAGAGAGCGCGCGAGAGAGTGCCAGCAAGAGAGACGGAGAGAGCGGGCGAGAGAAGCAGCCCAGGTGAGAGAGATGAAGAATGTTGTGGCTGTAGCTCTGTAGCTGATAAGCTGCGGCGTTTCCAACAGAAACCGAAACTGGTTTCTTGGCCATGCGGCAGGGGGCGGCAAAAACCGATTTCTCTAGCTGAAAGCCAACAACGAAAAAAACAAACGAAAATCAAAAGTGATCTACTCGATGATGCTCAAACGAAAGATACCCTCCACTTTATATTTTATGACTTCTTTTTTCAGTAAGCTCACAAAAAAATAAAAATATTAACGAAATTCCTTAGAAGTTAAGAACAATTTCGCATTCAGCTAACAAAACACCTATATCCATTATTCTTGTCGATCAGATAAAAAGGTAGCATCCATTTGAAGTCAACTGTTTTGCTTTGCATATAATTGCGCAACTTTATGGTTACCCTCGCTTTTATATATTTTGTCTCTCTATTTTGTTTTTTTTTATTCATTTTTAATTGGCTACAGGGTATAAAAAATCAAATGATTCATACAAAATTCAAATGTAAAAACGATGCGTTGTTTAGTTTCAGCGCCGGATATCACAATACACATAGATATATGCATATATATACATATTTGTATGTGTGCATGTGTATTGTTATGTGCATGTATATGGCCAAAAGACCAAAAAAAAAAAACACACACACACACATTGTTGCTTTTGGTGGCCGAAAGATTGATCGCATTTCAAACAAGCCAGGCGATCAAATTTTATGCACACATAACCACAGCGCTGAAAAGCCGTTAACATTTTGCATACACAACACATACACACATAACCAACACACACACACACACACACACACCGATACATACCTACGTACATGCACATATTGTTTACATTTATATTAAATTGCTCAGCGTCAGCGTTTAGATGATTCAATGCTCGTTCATGAACCCAAAGGAGGAGTATATTGATTAGCCAAAGACTTTTAAATAATATACACCAATTTATCTTCTACCAGTTTGGCATCTGACGACTTCTGTTGACCTGGCCTAAGCATGCTTCATTAATTTTATTTTAAAAAAATTTCATTATTTAAAAATAAATAAAGATTTCCTTATATATATTATATAGCTTTTAAAGAACGATGAATGCGTATGTTGCAGTCGGTTATGCCCTATTGCGATGTACTCATTATACTTTTCTCTTAACTTATTTTTGAGTTTTTGATTTAAAGTCTGCATTTTGGATTTATTTACGAACGTTTTTCATTTTTTGTATTCGCCGCAATTTGAAAACTTGTTATTTATAGAAAATACCAGAGAAGCTCTCTGGAATGCGTAAGTGAGTCTATTTCAGTTGCCTGGCTTAGAGCCTAATATTCAATGATTAAAGGATTTTCTCTATATTGTATCATATTTACCATAATATAATAAAATTATTATAATATAATTTATTGTAATATATTATATTTTTTTATTTATTTATTTTTTTTACTGTTCCCCATGCTAAAAATATTTATAATTTTTTATTTCAATTATTTTCTTTTTTTTAGGTGATTTAATACATTTTTATATTTTTAATTAATTCTTTTTTATTTTATTTTTAATTCATTTATTTTATTTTGTATTTATTTATTTTATTTTTTATTTATTTATTTTATTTTTTATTTATTTATTTTATTTTTTTATTTATTTTATTTTATTTTTTATTTATTTATTTTATTTTTTATTTATACTATTTTTTTTATTATATTTTGTTTCTTTAATATTCTTTATTTTACTGTTATTTTTTTTTTTTTTCTTTGATTTTGTTTTATTTTAAAATATGAATTATATTATATAGTCATATATATATAAAATATTTTTCAATGACAATAAAAATATCATTCCTTAAATAAATATAAATATATTTAAGATTTTTTACTTGTACAAGCTAATTAAAATATTTCGGTACACTTTTAATGGCTCTATATGATATAGTATTTCGAATTGGTACTTTGCCAAAGGCTAAAAAAATACACATCTACGAAGACCGACTACAGTTTGTATACAAAGAGTATGAAGGAGGAGGGAGAGAGAAAAGATTACAGCCACTCATTGTTGATCAACTCAACTGAAGGCAATTATATTAGCTGAGCTGGATTTCAGATGAGTAAAGGAGCTTAACCGATTATATAGAAATCGAAATGAATCTCAACAGCTACAAATTCTTTAGATATGAATGGCTGCAGCATCTCTTCTTCTATTGATCTATCGCGTTAGATAATTTTTGATGAGCTGCTGTTAAGACCAGCATAATATCATCATTCATATGCAAATGGCTTGGGCTTACGGCCGATCTAAACTCTATTCTATTTTTGCTTGGCCATAAACTAGAACACTTTCGAGAACTGGCTTTTCAGACTCTTTGCCACGCCCAAGAGAACAATTTGTGAAGGTCGCTTTAGATTTTTTATATCTATACATATATATATATATTTTTTTTTTTTTGGGGTATTTGCATTTGAAACTAGCCTCGCCGTTTGATAACTAAATTTATACGTATATAACTGATTTGACTATTTATTTTTGTTTGTTTGGTTTTATTTTTTAATTTTTTTTTGTCGTTGCTTTATAATCAAATTTGTCACATTGACCCATATATAGACCTCAACTCGTCAAGTCCAATAACACGGAGTGAGCTCTAGAGTCAAGCATTCGATTCAATGCTTCAAACTATTTACAAAACAAACACACGAATTGAGTTCTCGATGTTGATTTTGCGATTTGGCATGTTTACCATACTATATGAATACCCTAACGATTAAATAGTCTAGAGTGTTTGCCTGGTCAAAGTAAATAAGGAATTTTAAGAACTTTTCATATTGTTTAAACGTGATTTGACTCTTTGATAACTCCCCTGAATATCCATATATCATCTGTTCATCATATATAGAGAATCGACAAGTCGTCGTCATAAGAGTGCCTTCAGTATAGACGACACTTGCCTGATTCGTATTTACTTGGGGTGTCGCTCTGTCTATTTTGCTGGCGCAAACATGGAAAAGGTGACAAACCTTATGAAGCTAATGAAGCTGACAAAGCCGAAAACAACAAATGAGCAGCAGCTACAAAACGAGTACTCAAAAGGCGAAACTGAACTAACTGAGTGTGTGAGTGTTTCTCTGTGTCTGTGTGTGTGTGTCTGTGTGTGTGAGTGAGTTGAAGCAATACAAACTTGGACTTGATTTGCTGTGATTTTGGCATTTTCGTTTAAATGCGTTCAATGGCATTCAAAAAGCGTGCGCGAGCTGCCTGCTGTTGTGCATACAACAACAAAATGTGCAACAGGCGAACACTGTTTATGCAACACGCGCTATTAATTGTATATGAGTGTGGCCATATATGTACATATGTATGTGTACAGTCACAGCACTTCAATTAGCTAATCAGTCAGTTAATCAACTAACTAGCTCACTTGTCACAAATGCATTGTATATGGCCAGAATTTATTTACCAGATGAGCTCACTTCAATTACAAAGTATCAGATTATGTCGTATAAACTCTATTTCTATACACCTGATATACACACTGGCGCCCGACTGCAATATTTTTACTTATTTTCCCAAAGCTTTAGCCAATTATTTTCTATGCATTCTACAACAGGTGTATACTGAAGTCTAGCTCATCCATTGCGCACAGTAGGTATTGCTTACAGGGTATTTACATGACATTTTGCAGCTGAGCTAACTGTATATGGTCAATGCGTCAATGCGACTCGACTTGTTGCCTTATGGGAAATTGAAATTGAAATCGAAATCCATATCGGAATGGACAGCCCCCCACATTAATGTCAGATAGCGCAGGCCAGGCACATTTTTATTATTATTATTATTATTATGTGCTTACATAATTAGTCGTAGTCAAGGTTAACCTCAGTGTTAACTAAATGGTCAACTGCTTGAGGCGTGCTTATCGTACAAAAAAGAAAAAAAAAAAACAGAAAAGCCAAACACACTTCAATACGATCCCTTGTTCCGATAGCCCAGGTACAGTACCGTGTGCAATAGTATGCAAAAATGCTTGTACTGCACATCGATAAGATTGCCCCACTCTATCAATATATGCACATACATTTATGTAATATAAATCTATATCTATACATATATGTACATATATATATATATATATATAAATAAGCACGATCACTATTGACTTATTTTTAATCAACTTGAACTTGGACTTGGGTGTGGTCTGTGCGCCATAAATTAAGCGTGAATCACTGAACTGATTGACCATATATCGACTGCGGCAATAAATTCGATCAATTCGAATTCACTTTGAGCTGTGGAATGCAGGTACTAAACAAAGTTTGGTATAGCCATTGATAAAATATTAAAAAATCGAATTTCAATTTATTTATTTTTTACTTCATTTTAGTTATTTAACAACTTTCATATACATACATCAGTAGCTCTTCACGAGTATTTACTGTACATTGTATTTACACCTGAGCACAATCGTAAGGCTGTGAAACTTTGAAAACCGCATTGACTTGATCAATAGACATAAAGGTTTTTATGAAAATAGAAAATGTGCACGCAGACCTACACACACACAGACACACTCATGAGAAATATCAATGTGTGTATAGATTTGCATACTGCAAGCACCTGGCTGCACCTGTTGCTGCTGCTGCTGCTGCTATTATTGTTGCTGCAGTGCAATTGTTTTGTATTTTTAGTACAACAACAACAAAACCGAACAATAAACATGCAATCGGTTCTCGATAAATAAATTACACACACATACATATCCATACATGTGTCTGCATGTAAATCTAGCTGCACACACACACACACACACACACACACACACACACACACACACACACACACACACATGTATATATGCATATATCTGTGACACGAGAAACAGTACAAAATAGTGAAACTGCCGTTAAAATGTACACGCTAAAAATTGATTCTATGTGAGCTCGCTCTTCCTCTCCAGCTCCCCCTCTCACTGTCTTTATCGTTCTCTATTTCACTTGCCTCCCCTCTGTTTTCTATAACTACTTGGGAATTGTTGCTTTTGTATTGTTTGTTGCTTTTATTTGCGCTACTGGTTGACCTTGACAGGCATCGACAAACACACAAATACACACACACATACAAGCACACACAAACACACACACATCGAGGGGCACAGCGAGCGAGCGCATTCTCACGCACGAGAGCGCACGTTCGCTTCACTAGCAGCTCGAAGAGGGCGCACGCTAGCGAGAGCGAGAGGGCAAGTGTAACATTTAAAGGTTTACCATTACCATACAAATGCGTGTGTGTACTCACCTTTTGCGGCACTCATTAGATCTTTAACCTCTTTGATAATGCGCTTGATCTGTTGACTAGTGTGATCCAATTCCTTTTCGTGACGATTCAAATTATCACGAAACTCGGGACTATCGACGATGCATTCCTCAAACTCCAAGGGCTCTAGGCCGCGGCGTATGTCTTTGCCGCCGCCCATTTTTGTTGTTTTTGTTTTTACTTTTGATGCTGTTATTGTTGACTTTGCTGCTGTGCTGCTGCTGAAATTTGTTTTATGCTTAATCTTATTGTTGTTGATATTGTTGTTGATGCTGCTGCTGATAAGGTTGCTGTTGTTGTTGTTGTTGATATTGATTTGGGAGGCGTTTGAATTGCTGCGCCGAAAGCGACGGCGCACAAAGTAAATGTGTTTGTTTTTTAATTTGCTCTTTGCTGCAGCTGTTGCTGCTGTTGTTGTTGCCGTATCGCTGTTGCTTTGCTGCTGCTGATGTTGTTTGTTAGTAGCGGTTGCGTTATAATTGTTGTTGTTGTAATATTTCTTTTTATTAGTATTCGCTGTCTGCGGCTCATTAGTATTTAGATTTGTATTAAAATTAATATTATTAATGTTGTTATTATTGTAATTATTTTTGTGTTGCGTCTGCTTCATAATTTTAAGCAAAAACAAAATTATTCAATTAAATATTTATTTATATATACATACGTATGTATATATTTATTTATTTTATTTATTCTTTTTTTTTTTATTCGGCACAATTGTGTTCTTTTTTATATAATTTATTAAATTTTTTGCACTTTTTTATGATTTTGTCAAACGAAAGATATGCAAAACAATTTTTTGCGGCACTGTAAAAACAAAAGGAATTATAATTAATACACACACAAGGCACATGCATACAAACACATAACAAAAAATAAGTATAAATATGTATATAAGGATTATAATAAAAATTAAAAAAAAAAACACACACACACACAAAAAAAAAATCTGGATTTTCCATTTAAGCAAAACGTGCAATGAAACAAGACACATCTGAGGCATTGATATAAAATTGATATACAAAATAGATGTATGTACATATGCATGTATGTATGTATATAGTTATGTAGATGGTGACTGTGTATACAATAACAATAATATTAATAATAAACGGCTTAGGTCTTTATTATAACAAAAACACAAGCAAGCAAAAAAATAATAATAATAATAGATGAAGTAAATGTAAAAACAAAAACACGCAAAGCCAAACTAACCACAAACATGTGGAAAGGCAGTAAAAATAATTGCTTGTAGTACTAACTTTTTTTTCAAATGCATATGCTCAATTTGAGAAGAGTGCAGCAACAAATCCAACAACAACAATAACAATAACGGCAGACAGAGCTGAGCAGCGACACAAGAGCGAGAGAGTGCGATGGCTAAGCTACGCAAAGAGCGGCTCACGCGTTCACTTGCTCACTCAGTCACTCACGCACAGATGCTGCCAGTGCTGCTGCAGCGCAGCCAAAAACGCTAAGGCATAATTATGTTTATGCGCTGCATGTACATAGTCACAATCTATTGTTGTAATACTTTGTATTCAATTAAAAATTCAGCAAAATCCGCTAATTGGGAGAATTATTTATTTACTTATTGAACTTTCTATTCTATGTTGAATGCAAATGGATGATTGCAACTTGGATCGTACTATCGGGCACTGCATAAACTCAAAAATGTATAGCGAAATTCATGTGGCGGCCGCTGTTGTTGCTGCCCTGCTTTCGTTATTGTTGTTGTGGTTTTTGTTTTTTGCTGTTGCGGCTGCTTGCAATTTGACTTTGGTTTGCAGTTACTTTTTGGTTTCCGTTTGCTGCAACTAATTTCATTTGCTAAAAATCAAATTTCGCTCAGCTATACAACACACACACACGCACACTAAGCACTCTGACACTCGCACACTCTCACACACAGAAACATGCATTCGCCGTCGTTTTTAGCAGAAACTTGTTGAATATGTACGTAAAAAAAACTGGTTGCGCGACATCAACTACAAAGGCGCGTTCAGTTCGGCATACACAATACAGAGACGTACATACACATACACACATGCACACGCACACCTTCAACAATTGAAATTGCACTGCATATTTGCGTTGTTTATATTTATATTATTTTTTAAGATTTAAGATTGCTTTTTTTTTGTAGTTTTGCCAATTTGCACATATACTCATATACACTCTCTCACAGACACACATGCACAATACAGCGCGCACTTTTGGTCAAGAAGTGCGACATGAACTTTATTTTCTCACATGTGTATTTCCACAAAACGGGAGAAAAAATGCAAAAAAAAATTATATATATATGAAGAAAAAAAGTGGGAAATAATTAAAGCAACAAAATTACACACTTCATTGCATAATTTCAGCTGCTTTTGCGGCGGCTGCTGCTGCCATTTTGATACGCGCGATCAAGTAAATACGCGTATTTCAAACGCAACACCGCGGCACACACACGAAAAAAAAAAACAACAAAATGCAATTGTTGGCCCGTCGGTCGCGCGACGTCGTTGTCCGTTCACGGCAAAAATCCAACAAGACATAATCTCAAAACAACAAAAAAATAACAGCACACGCTCACAGTCGGAGAAGGTTACGCTGTACATCAGACGTTATTCAGCGTTCTCTGAGAGTGTAAAACTATACACATGTGACGTCATGTTTGATTGTTGACAGGTGCATGCAGTGCCTAAACTTTTTAACAACAGCTCTCTAACTGTGGAAAATAATCACAATATTTTTGTTAATTTCAACGAAAGCTCGTTTATCTTATAAACAAATTATTTCAATTAATTTAACTTTAAATGTGACGTCACGAACACAACTGTTACTCTCCTGTTATACTGTTATTATTATGTTGGCTGATTGTTGTTTTTAACATAGCGCGCCACTATTTTTTCCTGATGCGCTTAAGTTCTAAATTGTTATATGGCAATCTATCAGTTAATTAAATAGCAAACAATCACGACTTTCTGACATAAAATTACAATCTAGTTACATTGATGCCAGCAAATTTGTTGCTGAACTCTGTTTACTGACTAGCCGGTTTGTAGAGATGCTATGTAACAGAGCTATCGATAAGCGTCGTTTACATATTCTTTAACATACTCATGATGTTAACACAACGAGCTTGCAGTATTTGCCGCCAGGTGTCTCTTCAATAATTCGAATTAGACGCTGAAATAAAAGCCACAATATTCAAGTCTTCTCTGAATAGCAATCATTCATGATTATTTATTTTGAAATAGTGAAAGGCCAGTGAGGTAATTGATTTTTAAATGTAATTTATATTTTGTATATTTTCAATATGTATATAATAATAGCAATTACACAAAATAATATTAATAGACAATAATAATAATAATCATAATAGTACAATAATGATCGGTATATATATATTTATTTATTCATATAATCATTATATCGCAGCTCAGCGATATCAAACTGAAATCATACACACAACATGCAAACATACAAAAAAACATTATTATCCATAAATATGTATGTGTATATATTACAAAAAAAAAAAAAAAAAAAAAAAAAAATTATAAACAATGCAAATTGTTGGAGAAATAATTAGTGACACTGCTAGCTTTGATTTGACATTTAATCATGAGTTAGAATAAAGAATATATATAAATGTATTTTACGTACGACGATCATCGATCGGTTCGGCAGAAAATATAATTTAAATAACAAAATAATAATATATATATATAAATATATATAGAAGATACATACATAAAGGATATATGCTTGCAGTGGCATGTTTCTGTTGTTTTTTTTTTTTTTTTTTAATTTTCTATTAATGCTTATATACCGTTAGCATATAATAATAGTTCGAATTGAATTTCGCCTTAATGTTTTTGCTTGATTCGTTATGCGAATTGGAAAGTTTGCTAGTATATGTATGTATATATGTATATACATACATTTATGTGTATGGATCGTAGATCGTTTTGTGGAACGCAAGAAATTTCTAAATTTAAAATTATATGTTAACGTTGCATTCTTATTATTTAATATACACACATATACATATGCATATATATTATATATAATTTTATTATTTTTTAACGTGCTACGTTAACGGTTTAGCTTTTTCGCTTTACTTTTATCATTTTTTTTTCTTTTCTTTTGTATGCTCATTTCTTTTTGTGTTGTTTTGTTTTTTTTTTTTCACATAAATTTAATATAATTTGCTTTAAGTTAAAATCTTTAATTCTTTAATTAGTAGAATGTTTCGTGAGTGTGTTTTCGTTCAACTTCTTTTTATACAAACAATTACAATTTAATTTCATTTCGTTTCAGCATTAATTAGTGTGTTTTGAGTGTGGTGTGGTGAGATTTGGCAATTTAGCATTGCGTGGTGAATGTTAGTTTACACCATTCGCTTTCTTCTCTTCTTTCAAACTCACATCGTTTTTCGCTGCTCGTCTTGCCAAATGATGCTTATTTAATTAAATACATTTTAAACATTAACTGTGCCTGCTGTTTTTGCATTTTCATATAATTTGTAAAGTTTCCTTTGTTGTTTTATTTTATTTATTTATTATTATTATTTTCATTTTATTTTTATTTTTATTTATTTATTTTTTTTTTTTTTGCCAATTGCAAAAGGTGCCTTTTGTATTTTGTTTACGTGTATTCTGTAATTCTCCAGTATCGTTTTATTTTATCTTTTTGTATTATTTATAATTAATAAATTTTATTTATTTAATTTGTATTTTTCTTTGCTTTTATGTATATATATTTATACGCGTGTATGTATGTGTTTGTGTTTTTATTTGATTTTTAAATGATTTCTTTTTGTTTATTTTTTATGCTTAAAATATAATAATTTTAATAATAATAATAAACTACGACCATTTTTGTTTTATTAAATATTTTCTTTAGCTGAACACTAGTGTTTTGTTGTTTCTTTCTTTGTTCATTCTCATTTTTTTTATTTCATTTCTTTTATCATTTTTATTTTTTTTATTTTAAGCTTTTGTTGTTGTCGCTTTTGCTCTGGTGTTGTTGTTGTTGTTAGGCTTTCGCTTAGTTGCTTTTGTACCTGTTGGTTAACGGGGAATAGAAAGAGAAAGACCATGTATTAGAAAGAGATAGCGTGAGGCAAACAAAAATACAGTTTTAGTTTAACTTTTGAATAAATCAATACAAAATCAAATGCAATTAAATATTTGTTCAAAAGTTCAAACAGATTTTAGAATACAAATACAGATTTTAATTATAATTGAATAAATTACAACAAAATATAAAACAAGCAACTAACCGAATTAGGGTTTCTGTCAAAGGCAACTTTGTGTGTGTCTCAACAATATGAACAAAAAAATATATGGATATATATAAATATATATATATGTATATATTTGTGTGTTTGTATATATATGTATATATATACAGATATATACACATAATTCACTACGCGTGTTGTTGTGTTCGTGTATTGTTGCTGTTGTTAAATTGGTCGTTTTTGGCGCTCATGCAAAAGGTTAATGAATGCGACATTCAGTTGTAGTAGTAGTTGTTGTTGTTTAGTGTTGTTGTTGCGGCTGCTCATATTGTTGTTGTTGATGATGTTACAACTACAATTATGTGGTTGTTGTTGTTGTTTTTGTTGATGTTGGTGTTGTTAAATGCCTACATATACTGATAGCCCATGTTGCGTCCTGCCGCTGCCGCGGCTGCTGCTGCCGCCGCACCAGGTGGATAATTTGGTGCATATTGCTGGGGTATGCCCATGGCTGGCCCAGCTGTTATCATCAGCTGCGGCTCCATTTGTATTATGTTTTTATGCTCCGTTGTATCATCCTCCTTCTCGCGCTGCGCCTCATTCAGCTCCAGTTTATCCACCTTGGTGGTGTACTCGCGCAGCACCTGCCAAACACCAAACAGAACAACAATATTATTATTATATTATTTGATTTATAATTGCCATTTCGTTTTACCTGTATCAAGTAGGGCATGGCAAAGTCCATGATTTTGTGTTTCCATGCCAGTTCCAGGATAACATCGGGACGCAGCAAATCGTAGCACTTTATAGCAGATGATATAAACGTTATAGATTACAATTGATTGAATGGATAACACGGAAGCAGTGTCACTGTCTCTCACCTGATATAGACATGCCGCAAAGCAATCGTGTGCATTGCGCTCCAGGAACCAGCCCAACAGCTCTTCGGCAATCTCCTGTTTACCAGATTCGGCAGCATACTCCATAGCATCCTTGTACAGTTTGTCCTTTTTGCATAGCTCAACGCTCTGCTTCCAGCGATTGTTGCCTGTAGATTTTTATTTTGGTTATTGTAATATTCCCATCTATTTAGATCAGGGACTCACCTTTGTAGAGATAGGCCGCAATGCGACGGAATTCGGTGAGCTCGTGCTTCTCCAGCTTCTGCGCCAGCGCAATGGTATCGAAGTTGTCGAAGCCATCGATGGAATTGCGCAATCCCTGGTAGTCCTCCTCATCGATGAGCAGACCATTGAGAGCCTCATTAATGGCCTTGTTGTTCAGCGATTGTACGGAGCGCAAATAGGGTTTCACCAGCGGCAGATATCCTGTCTTCGAGAAGTAGTTGACGGCACGGGTGTGATCCATGCGTGGAGCCAGCACCAAGAGCATATCGTTCAGGAGCAGAGGCTTGTACTCCAAATAGAATTCCGTTGCCTTGTAGTAGAGCTCAATGTTGGCCACCTTGGTGATGATGTCCTTGAAGTGGCCCTCGCGCCACGCCTCCGTCGGATGGGCCATCATGGCGAGCACAGCATTATCATATTCCTCATATTTGTCATAGAGAAAGACCAGCTCGGACCACAAATGCGCCGATTCGGCGGCACGCAACACCTTCGGTATATTGACGCGCGACCAGAACAGCTCCAGATGCTCGCGCATCTTCGATGGCTTGAACTTGGAGTAGAGTATTGCCAATTCGCTGAACATGCCCATGTGGGCGCGCTCGAGACCCAGCGCCGATTCCAGCAGCGCAATCAACTCCTCGAAATAGCCACGATTCTGATAGTAGTTAATCAAATCCTCCAGCTCATCGGCATGGACCACAATATGAAGGCCGCACATTTGTGCCAGACGGAACTCCTCGGCGTCCACACAGGCGAAACACACCTCCTTCCAGGTGCGCGTCGAATTGGCCTTGCGTGCCGAGTCGACGGCGCCCTGGAACTCCTTCAGATAGACCAGCGTAATGGCCAGACGGGCAAAGTTGCTGACATTGTTGTATAGCAACTTGGCCGCATCGTACATGCCATCGCTGAAGCAGCGATCGCCGATCTTCTGGATGTCCGCATGATTGGGGCCCGAGATGAACTCCTCGAGATCGGCGAGGCGTCCAGTGCGCGCATAGGCATAGATCAATTCGCTCTCGATGTACGATTCGCGTGCCTTCTTGCGTGCCATTTGCAGATAGCGCACCAGATCATCCCAGGACTCCACCTTGCTGGCAACATCGACAACATCCATGTAGGCACTGGGATCATCGGCCTTGATGTACGAATCGATGGCCTCCTTGACCAGGCCCTGCTGCAGCTGTGCCTTGGCCAGCTGTGACCAGACGGCCGGCTCGTTGCAGCGCTCGGCAAACTCATTGGCGCGCTCCAAGTTGTTCACCTGATCGATCAGCACCTGAATGGCCGAGGTGTTCACATCGAACTTCTTGAAGATGGCGAAAGCCTCCTCGTACAGCTGATTGCTGATCGCAATGTTGGCAATGTCTGGTGCATCGTAGTTGTCCAGGCGATTGATGTAGTCCATGACACGAGTGCGATCCGCCTTGATGGCAGTCAGAATCAACAGATTCTGAAGATTGCGATGATCGCTGAAGACGGACGAGTCCAGGATGATCTTTTCGAGCAGTTCGATCAGCTCATTGGGCAAATCGGCGGTCATGAATGCCTTGACCGTAACCGAGATATCATCGGGATCCTGTGTCTCCGACAGCGCTGTCTGCACCACCTGATCGATCAGCTGACGCTTATAGGGATTTGCCTCCGACAACACCTCGGCCCACAGCTCAGCATCGCGTCGGCCCACCAGATAGCGTGCCTCGCTCTTGAACAGCGAATTCTCATTGCATACGGCGATCAGTTCACGATCGCATTGACCCCGTTCGTAGGCAACGCAGGCCAAGTGCGGATCACGCTTCTCACAGTAACGTCCGACGACGCGACTGTCGTAGTATTGATTCTCTTTGAGGAATCGCTCCGGATTGTTGTTCGAGTCAATGTAGATCTTGGCCAGGGCATTGTGGGTGGCCGGCTCAACGCAGCCCTCATGGACGCGCGACTCCAGCCAGGGCAACAGCAGTTTCAAGCGATTACGCTTCTCCACCTCCTCCACCAGCTCATCCGTGGAGAACTGACCCTTAACGACGAGAATTAGATTCTTGATGATGTCCTCACTGCAATCGACATCGAGCAGGCCGCCAACCACAACCGGCAAACGTGATGGATTCACCTTCTGCACATAGATCTCAATATATTTCTGGAGATTGTTGCGGTACAGATAGAGGACCAGATCGTGCACGAAATCGAAACGATCGCAGACAATAATCAAGGGCAATTGATCAGTGAGCTTGGCCTCCTTCAGGAAGTTCTTGACACGCTCGGGATTATAGCAGTTCGATTCGCGACAGATGCGCTCCACCTCCTTGATCTGATTGGTTTTACAGGCCGCCTGAATGTACTTGAAGTGCACCTCCGGATCCTGTGAGAAGTTCACAATGCTGCTCAGGAAATAGAACAGGCCGTCGTAGCTCTTGAAGCTCTCAAATAGATCAATCAGCGCCTTGGTGGTCAGCTGCTCGTGATACTTGGTGGCGATCTGCACACAAATCTGCAAATTCTGGCGCAGATTTGCGGTAAGCATGGCCTTCAGGCACTCCAGTGAATCCTCCACCGACAGTGTGCCAAAGAAACTGACCAACCACTCCGCATTCAGCATATGCGTATGGACAACGGCGCGCTTGATGTCATACAGATCCGTATAGTGTTCGAGGGCGCGCTGCAGCAGGCCGGCCTTCTCGCACAGCTGGGCGATATGGGCGCGATCGTAGTGGGTGAACATGGCGTTGCCCAGAATGGCATCAGCCACCTGCGGTGCCGACAACAGATTCATTTCGAGCAGACGCGTCTGCAGTGCTCCCTCGGCGGGACGATTATGCTTGAGGGCATCCAGCAGAAAGGCGGTGCATTGCTGCACCATCGAATGCTCCATAAAGATGTCAACGATCTGATTGATGTCGGCCAGCGGCTCCTCTTCGGCCACCAGCATGGAGGCAAAGCCGGCGCCCTGCTCCGGATTGCTGCGCATCACCGAACGCAACAGGAATATATAGTCGGGCGTATAGTTGACCTTCTTGGCATAGAGCACAATCTTCTGGAATTGGCCCGTTTCGGCAAAGCATTGGATCACCTTGTTGGGCACATTGGCGCGCAGATAGATGGAGAGAGCGAGCGTTAGATCCGATGTCTTCACCAAGTCACCCAGCTCCTCGCTGCACTCGAGCTTCTCCTCCTTCAGCCACTTCTCGCAGAGCTGCTTCTTGCCCTGCAGGAGCACGGGACGGCAGAGCTCCAACGACTCGAACTTATTCAGTTTACCCTGATCGAGCAGGATGCCAAAGTACTGCAAGAGCGGCGGTGTTGTTGAGCCGGCTGGCGTTTGCACCTGCTGGAAACGTTGGATGGTCTGCGGTGTGCGTAGAATACCTTTTGGAGCCAGTGCAGCCACCTTGGCCGCCTCGGCGTATTGGCCAGCGCCAAAGAGCTTATTGAATTTACGCACAAACAGATCCTCAGCGCCAGCCAAATTGTTGCGCACGGCCATGCGCAGGGCGAGATCGGGATTCTGGAGCACCGTATTGATGTAGGGTATGATCTGTTCCTCGTCAACGGTAACGGACAGCACCTGGCCCTTGCGATTGACGCCAATGATGCCGCCGCTGGCCTCGTGCGGTGCGGTCACAAAAATCGTATCGGCCGATATGCGATTCATGTAGATGCACGTGGCCGTTTCCATATCGTACAAATGGATATATCCATATTTGGTTATCAAATAGATGGTATCGTATTTTGCGGATACTTGCATCGCAACAGGGAAATCATTTTGTGCCTCCGGCGGAAAGAAGACATCGACCGCCTTCTTCGGGAATGGCTGATTGCCGTTCGGTGGTGTTCCCACCTCAATGATGTGCAGCTTGCCACCGGTTGCGGTGCGTACGGCGAAACAGAATAGCGTGGTCGGCTCCTTGTTGCCCTCGATCTTGAAGGTGGCAAAACTGGCGGCATGTCCCTCAATCGCTTGCGAAACCTTGCGCTCCACCGAATACAGTTGCATGGCGCCAGCGACACGGCTGGGCAGCGCCGAGATGCCAACGAGCAGCAGCCACTGCTGGGAGGCATTGCAACGATAATTGATGATCTGACAGCCATTGAGCGAGGAATGCCTATCGAACATTTTCTGTGGCATCGAATCGCCCTCCATCGACCAGTGATAGACGCTCGTCTCGGTGACCAGGGCGAGCGTATTCAGCGATATCCATTTCCAGAATACCACATCCTCGTTCATCGTGTGCGCCTTCATTTTCGACTTCATCTCAATGTTGAAGATCTGCAGTGTCTTTTGCGCTGATTAGAGAAATTCAATAGGGAAACCAAATTAAATATCCAGAATTTGTTTCTCAATCGGAATGGATTTGCTTACCTTTGAGCGCAATCACCTTGCTAGCCGGATTCATAATGGCCGAGTCCGCGGATATGGGACGGCGCGTCGGATTCGATGAGTCGTTCATATCAATGATGACCACCTGGGCGGTATCGTTCGACTTCTCCCGCACACAGATGAACTTATCCGACTCCATTGTGAGCGTGCTGAATGAGAAGGAGTTCGGATTGATGCCGACATTTGTGAGCTGCAAAGGGGAGCAAAGGAATACGTAATCAATATTCATTTCATATTGAGCTTTTCTCTTTTTTTACCTAGATTATTTGATTATTATAATTCAAGAACTTTAAACTTAAAATCTAACTTGAACTATCTATTTATTAGTTGATTATAGATCGCTCAGCAAATCAGAGAGTGAGGGATCTTTAGTCACGTTTTGCGTGAGCGTTCGCATGCACTGAGACTGAACCCAAGAGATCAGCATTATCATTAGCATTGATCATGATGCTGTGTGTGCGCCAGCCACCCTCGACTATTTTGCTAGCGAAATCAAAACATTTATATAAAACGCAATTGGCACACTAAATATGCACACATACATATGTATGTACATATAAGCCTTTACAAATCTGCTTCTTGTTCTACAATCTAAACGTTGATCGTCTGGTCAATACTTAAGGTGTAAACAGCGGCGAGAAAAGTTCAAGGTTTCGCGATCGATAAAGCACTCTCTCTCTCTCTCGCTCTCTCTATCTCTCAATGAAGTCACACATACAGTCACACACACACACACTGTCTCTCTCTCCATCTTGATCATTTTATCGCTAAGACAAGCAAATTTTATATATATATCTACACATTTTTTGGCGTCTGTTATACAAATGATATACATATGTATACATGTATGTATGTATGTATGCATGTCTATAATTGTGTGCGAGTGGAAATTTAGTATAAATGCAATGCACTCAAACAAAGGAAACAAAGAGAAATTGCGAAGAAAGCGAACACGGCAAGCAAAGAAATTAAACCGAATGACGTTTTAGCATTTGATATTTCTATTATTATGCTTTCATTTGGAATATAACAAGCAGGGATCATGAATTTATGTAAACGCCTCTCTTTGCGATTTTCAGAAATGAACAATAGAACCAACATAAGCTAAACTGTATTGTAACGTCAGTTGGGAGCTATCAAATAGCAATACGGAAGTATTTTTGGCACCTGTAGCTCAATTAAAGATAAGCTCTGCTCTATAAGGGGAATGCAGTTGCGTTCAAGAAAATAGTAATATGATCAACAGATTTAGAGCTACCATTACTATGAGCACAGCTTTAAGTGAATATATTTATATGTGGAAATGTATGTATTATATATACATATATATATATGTATATTTAACACATTCCTAATGCCATATGTTTCTACTTAATTACTCAACTTTATTTTCTGTGAACAAATTCTTGAAGTGCATATAAAGTTAACATTCTAGTAAATTGACTCTCTGCACAAACAAAAGTTCATATAGAGTCTAGTATTTATTTTAAGCCAGCTTCGCAGTTTGACTGAAATTTAATTTCTCAGTGGAGTGTTTTGCTTGAGTCGCGTTTCGCTGATAAGAAAGTACAAGAAATGCCTAATTATCAGTTAAATGGTGCCTGGTACATACACCCCATAAATAAAGCAGCAAAAACGAATAAACAAAAGTAAAATGAACAAACAATGAAAAAAAAAAAAAAAACAAACATTTCATCAAGAAAATAATTTGATTATAATGAAATAAAACTCTAAGATATGTAAACTTCATTTTTTTACAAATTATTTTACATTAATATTTTATATTATATATATTATAAAATGTTATATATCAAGAATATTAATTGTATATAACATATGAATAAATAGTGAGTTACAATACACACAGCTAAAGCAAATGAAAGCAAAATAGAAAGTCTAAGCTAACTAAACTAAAGAGAGAGAGAGAGAGAGAGAGAGAGAGAGAGAGACAGAGAGAGCGCTAATGGGAGAGAAACAAAGAAACAGGGGGCGTTAATTGTCAAAATGTATAGGCATATGTATGTGTGTGTATGTACATGCATGTGCATGTGTTTGTACGTCAATGCACGCGTATCGATTTGTTTGTCTAATTTTTTGGCATTGAAATAGAATATTTTCTGTGTTAATCAATTTGCAATGTGACCAAATGCACTCACAAATAACTACAAAAAAAAATACTAGATACAAGAGGTCACAATGTAAAACAAAAATATAATAAAATATATATTGCCTGCTGAATAAAATATATATATTATGTTTTTTTAATATTCAAATGCCTGTATATGCTGCCGGTTACTTTATTTAATATATTTTTATTTTTTTTCCTACAAAGCGTTTTCACCTTATTTGTGTCAATTACAAATTAACATATGGACGTTTCACACTTAATGCGAGATATGACACACACACAAACACGCATGCACATATACATATACATATGTGCACACACACGCATAGAGGACGATCTAATGCGTGTTCCATAATCAAATTTAGTTTATACGCCCCGCTTAAAGCTTGCACACCCAATGGAATGGAACACGATTTAGGAGTAGGGTACCTCACACATAAAAATGTAGTTTAATGTGTGATAATCAGAGATTAAAAATGAACTTAATTCAACTACAATTATTAACGCAATTTATCAGATTGAATTTACGCTTCAAATGTTCAGCAATAATATAAATATGCATAAAATCAACAGCCCATTAAATAGAATATTATACTTTATATGAGCGCTTTACCCCGAGGCTAAATCAGGCCAAAGATTAGATAAACAATATTCACGCAGAATGAGCCGCCCTTAGGCGTCTGATATGTACATATGTATGTATATATGTACATATTTTGACATGGATACAAGTGAAATTAACAATGACGCTCCGCTGACGACAATACACACATACATACATGCATATATAATATGTATGTACGATCAGAAGCATACATGCACGAATGCTCATAGTAACTGTAAATATCATTGCCTACTCTAATTACTTGTGCATCTCTCTTGCGCCCACTGTTGCTCTACTTCTCTTTCGCATAGAGACATGGCAACGAGAAGAAACGGTTTAAAAAAGATCTTTGATTTATTCAATCAAAGCGACAACACACCGAGCAACTAAGCCTAAGTTACAACATGCTCAGCTGTGGTGAATCTGGCTTATATGTGCATATATATGTGTGTGTGTGTGTGCATGGTGTTTATTTCACCACACTTTGGATTAGTGGGAGTGATATACACACGTACATACATAGGCATGTAGATATATATGTATGCATAGGAATAGCGTAACATGCTGCTCTTGCTTGAACTCCTCCACCCTTTGCTTAACATACTGTGGCCAAATCAGATAATAATAACAGTGGTCCACAATTTACATTATTCGACTTGAAACGATGCAACCGTTGCCTCTGCACCGAAACGAAAAACAGAGAGCCAGAAGTTCGTTGTTACAGAGAAACCGGTTTAGCAATATACAAATACTAGCACAAATGCAATGAAACTTCTTATATGTACACATGCGAGCATGTGTGCGTAGATGAGCCGGCATTTGTCACCGGCAGCAAGTGCTATCTCTACCTCTACCTCTGCTTCGCATGCTCTTTCATTTGAAACCTACACACACACACACACACACACACACGCATGCATATACTTCTTCTAACACCATGCATATGTTATGTTTGTATGAATGTTTCTTTTGCATTTTGCATTCATTTATAACAGTAAAACAACAGCAATCACACCATAGATAAAAACTGAGCGAAACGGAAACACAGAGAGAGGAGAGAAAGAGAGAGTGTAAATCTTCCAACTGGAGTAAGTGCCGCCTTTCTGAACGAGTTTATCGACAACATTCACCCAACTCAGCGGACAAGAAACAACAATTGAGAGCGTGAGAGTGAAAAATGCTGATGGCTGTCAAACGGAGGGCAGGCAACAGTCGGAAGGCGGCCGGCTGGCAGAGGCGTTTACCGGCTTGCATGAGTGACTCATTCGACCATTTCGTAAGCCAGAAAAGTCAGTGAGCGAACAATAGCGCAACGTTTTCGACTAGTTTTTTGTTACCAACAAATTTCATATAGATTGCACAGTGATTCACCGCTAGATAATATTCTCTCAGATTGATTACTTTTTATTAGTAAAAAATTATATTGAGATCGAGTACTTCAGTAAAACATATTCATATACATATATAATACAATATTAGTATATTAATTTTAATATGTATTTTGTTCAGGTTCATATAAAGTGCAACCACGGTGCAATGAATTCTTATAAGAATATGCTAAGCGCCGCTTGGGCGTCTCAACAAGTGGTTTTCCTCACTCACACACAGACACACACATGCACACTGAAGACTAGAGAATCTGACTATATGCCTAATTCAATGGAATTTGGGGAAATCGTATACCCTTACCTTAAACAAATATATAAAAAAAAAAAAAACACTCACCTGTAAATGCTCTTGAAAACGTATGGGTAACGGTTGCGTCATCTTGACGGCCTGTTATTTTGGCTCTCTGGTTGGGAGTTACGACTTCTTGTTGTTGTATGCTGTTCTTTGGGTCTTGTTTAATGGTTGGTCTTTTTTAATTTTCTTTTCTTTCGAGAGAGATAACACACGCACTTTTATTGTTGTTTGATAAGTGTTAGTAAAAAAAAATCGGGAGAGAATACGAATACTGTTGTCTGCGTCAACGTTGACGTTGCCTGTTGTTGTTTAAGTTTTTTATTTTTTTGTTATTTTGCAGCTCGATCTTATTTTCTTTTCGGTCGTTCGTTGTTACGGTTGCTGATGTTGTTGTTGGTTTCTTTATTTTGTTTCGTCTCTGTTTGGATTTTTAGCAATTTCGTTTCGCGTTGCTTGTGAAGACACACCAAAAACTGCGCAAAGAAAGAACGAAAAAAATGATATATTTATTAATTGTGCTACAAAATATTTGTTGCTTTTGTTGTTATCACTAGCAAATGAGGCTGCAGCGGCTCCGCCTCTAAGACACTTTAAAAAAATCGTCGTAACGTTGCGTTTATCCCCCCACACAAACACAAGCACACACACACATATTTATAGAGATATACTCCGAGCACTGGCGAATTTTAGCGAAAAACTGCCTTGTTAAATATTAATAATTATTAAGAATCAATCAAAAAATTTATTTACTATTTGTAGTATTATTCACTCGAATTTTCACATATTACTTGCGCTCGACCGTTTGTCGGCAAATACAACAAAATATTAATGAATCGACACCGCCGACAACACTGACAGACAACAGACATAATAACACAAGTACGAGTCAGTGACAGAACGGTCCCTGTGGTGTGTTACAACGAAATACACCACAGCTGCGAGTTGTCGTTTCGTGAGGTAGTATTGGTGCATGACAAAGTCAAATAATGAAATGTCAAAATGCGCGCCGTATGAGTGTGACCACATATACACATATACAGCAAGCCAGTATATTAAATACGCCTTTTTACGAAATTATTGATTGTGCTTAAAAAGAAAATAAAAGGCAATTACAAAATCCCAGTAAGTCCCTCATCTACGTGAGGCAGCAACACTGCTTCTATTATAGCTCACCACACTGTCAGCCATGTTGAGTTGCGCTCCGACACACTTACTCACACACACATACACACTTGATGTTTGCCCATACACACACATACGTACACGTATTTGTATAAGTACGTGTGAAGTAGTGGAAAAAAATTGCTTGCTCCGTACATATGTATAAAACACACTTTTTGCATTGATTTTTGCCACGCAGCAATATTAAGAACTTTGATGATGCAGTTTGGCAAACTAAATAGTTAAAGCGAAAAAGTTACGCGCATATAACAAGACAAAGCATCGCAATTGCTTTGAACACGTATGCCACATAAACAAAAAAATCGTTTTGTTAGCATGAAAAACACCGCCCACTAACACTTAGGTCAGAAATGCCGTTTTCTCCTTGCAAGTGTTTTTCCGCTTGTCCGCCCAATATTTCATGCAAATACACTATCGTGTAATATTATATTAAATAGAATTTCTTGTTTAACGCCAAACTATGTCAAAAAGTTGTTTTTTTCCCCTGTTTTTTTTTAGCTGATTTTTCGAAGGAGGCGGAAGCGTACCAGTTTATTGTTGTAGGTTAACAATTGCACGTCTGCACGAACACACGACGATACGATTCACATTTAACATTTAACACATTATTCTTATTCGTTAAAAAATACACGAAAGAGCAAAAATTACATTGAAAAAGAAGTATGAATGAGACGACGTTGGTCACTGCAAGCTAGGGATGTACGACAAATATATATCGATATCAATACATTGCAGTGATAATCGATTGCTTTCACAGCTACATGCGATAGACATCGAATAAATAAATATAGGGATATTTAATCATTTTATAATTGCAATTGCCAGATTATGTAATATCATAATGATGTGACGTTTATTTCAGCACAAAATTTAATAAAGCCACTGTTAGTTTATTTATCGTGAATAATATTAATAGCAGTATTGCTCCACTAATTAACAGAAACGACTCCACAGCAATCTGCAAAACTCGTTCCTTAAAAATAACACGAAATATCGACCATCTCTAAACTCTCCAAGCCGAACAGTGAATGAAGTTGGCGGTGCGCAAAAGTAAATTTTACTCAAACTTTCAATTTATAATCGCATTTTAAAGAACAACTCCGCTTGAAGGCTGCGCACGCGATGTGCATTTGAACAGTTATAGTTATTGTTATATCCATGTTATTGTTAAAGAAAGCACTGATAGCAATATACCAAAGCATTCATTGGATGTTTTAAAAAAAAAACACGCGCGTTGCGCGTCGTATGAAACATATTCAAAAGTTGTTTGCTGCCTCTGTGCATATGTGCGTGTGCGTGTGCTTGTATGTATGTTTGTATGTATGTGCGCTGGCTTTATTAAACATTAACATTGCGAAAAATCAATACACAAGTCCCTCAGTGCTTGTGTGCTGTGCACCGTGTGTGGCATTTGTGCAAAAAATTGTGTTAAACAAAAAGGATAATCCAAGGATAACGCCAGCTAGCGGCGCTTGGCGGTAGGGGCCAAGCAACACGCGCCCAACGCATCCAGAACGAGGTAAAAACATTGTCAATACACATGCAAGCATGCATGCCTGCGTGTCTGTGTATATGTGTGTGTGCGGATATGTTGATATATGTATGTATGTACATCCTTGCAACTAAATATAAACAGTCTGCGATATCGGTGCCACAAATAAATACATAAATCGCACCAAAGAGAAACAAACATTCTTCGAATATAAATATGCATATAATAGAAATATGTATATGTATGCAATATGCATATAGAAAGACCTGAGCGTGTTGAATTTTTGTTTATATTGTTATTTAATTGATGATGCCTTTGTCTCCACATGAATCGCCAACTTCATTTCAAGCAGCTAAATATGCATAATTTGCGCCTGACGCGACGCTCGGCCCGGCTTTTTATTTATTTAATTTTTTTCTTTTATTTTTTGTGCTGCAGCAGCAACTCTTGTGATTTATTTTGCACACACACACACGGATATGCAAAGCCTCAGAGAAAGGGAGAGAGCAAGAGAGGTATTTTATATGTATTTGTACTTCCTTTAGCTGATGTGCCTTTGTTGTTGCTGCTTTTGTTTGTTATTTCGGCATGCTTGCGCTCCTGTGTGCAAGAGAGATAGCAAAGACACGCTGGCTCTCATTTTTGTATTTGCCTGCATTTTGCTCTCCTGCTGAGTTTTTGCATTCACGCTTCTGATTGGGACGTATGTATGTGTGTGTGCTGTCTTTCGAGCGGCAAAACAGCAAAACGAAGCAACTATTAGTGATATTCCTGCAAGTGCATGAAGCATGTGTCTGTATATATGTATGTATGTACACACATACCATGTATTTTTGTGGCTTTACTAGAATTTACTCAATAAATTTGTTAGCCAAACAATAGTATTATATTACGAAACCTAACACTGAATATAAATATTTATCCAATATATACACATAACGCTCAAATGGTACGTCCAAACTTGTTATATAGACCTTCAAATTTAGAGTTTCTATTTGATTCCATACATTTTAAAATTAACGTCTGATAAGAACAGTTATAAGCTGACTGCTATGGCTGCGATCTGGTGTTTATATATCGATAACATGTGGCATCTTCAGTTTTTAGCAAAGTTATTTTTGCATATTCGTCTCCTACAGTGAGAGGTTAGTTATTTATTTATTCTTTTCTACTGCCACACACGCAGTAGTAGATGTTTTGGTTTATACGAACTAGGCTTTGAATTTTTATTAATCGAGTTTGGATTGTTATCGCCGTTAAAACGCTGTAAAAGCAAATATAAACATGTAAACGCTAGCAGGCGCGCGAATTGAATTATTTAAATATGAACGTATGTATGTATGTGATAAATATGTAAAAGTTTTCCACCCCTAATTACTAGAATGTGCTACAACAATTACAAATTCGTTCCCGTTTTTGCTGTTCTTATTTTTTCTGTCAACTTTTGCGCTTTGTTGTTGCTCTTGCCTTAAATGCTATTTTTGTGTTACAGTCTCCCTCTGCTGTCTTCTCTGGAGTAGCTTACATACACACAGCACACTCATACATATGTAGATATCCATTTATGTATGTACATACATATTTTAATGTGCGTATTTAAGTTTTTATTGTTTCATTTTTTCTCAAAAATATGCTGTTTGTTTTTGTTGTAGTTGCTCTTGCCAATTTTGCTTTGGTCTTCTGAACCAGAGAGCAAACATTCAGGGACTAAGGGTTCGTGCTCTCTGACATCTCGCTCTCTCAAAGAAAAAGGAGTTTGTTTTCGGTCTTTGTTTTTTTTTCTTGTCTGAGCAATATTTTTGCACTTGGCCAATTCACAGTTTGCATTTTGAATTTACATTTAAAAAAAATTCTGGTAAATTGATATGTATGTATATGCTATAATACATTAACTACTTACATGACTGTTGCTCCATTTTTAATTGTGTTTAATAGCTCTCCCATCTTCATACATACATACTTGTTCAATAACAAAGCGTTTGGTCAGACGATTGCTACTTTTGCTTTTTATTTAACATACCTACATACATACGTACATCAATACATACATATATGTGTGTATATATGCATCCCTTTTTATAGTCATTTTTTTTAATAACACTATCCGGCAAATATACATGTGTGTATAGGTAGGATGAGAGCCAAACAGGTACAATAGCATTGGCACACATGTTCTCAAATCAATTTTATGGAAGTAACGAACTAGAACTTCTCTAAGAATTCAAATGTACATTTGTAAATATAAGCACTTTTAAAAGTATTACAATCCATGTGTCTAAAAGGAAAAATGTCAAAAGTATTAATGTTAAATGATATTAGATTCTGTTAATATAACACGAATTCAGACATATTAATTTGTATAAATATTTTAAGCATAACTCAATAACGAAAGCTGTCAACATTTTGAAATTGTTTACATTTTAATGCTAGCTCACACCACTGTGCTGGCTGCCTTAGTCAACTTCCTTCGCTCAATTTCATGCTCACTGCGCCGACTCGCTCTTTCAATTTCTCTCATTCTGTGTGTTTTTGCATTTGTGTGCGTGTTCCATGCTCCCTTGTTTTTTGTTGTTCCTGCTTTGCTCGCTGCTTCCTTTCTGCCTTTGTATAATTCGAAAATGCTAAAGTAAAGTGCTCAAAATTGCTCTGCTCTGCAGCAGCAGCAGCAACAGCAGCAGCAGCAGTAGCAGAAGCAGCATATTTTTGCGCCTCTCCCTCTTCTTTAACCGCAAAGGCAAGCAGCAAGCAGCTGCCTGTGTGCTTTCCTGGCTCGCTCCATCGTCTCCATCGTTGTCGTTGCCTTCATCGTCGTCGTCGCGTCGTCGGTTGTTGTTATGCTTGATTTTTATTACTTTACTTTTTCAGTATAATTCTTTGTCTTTTGGCGTTTGTTTAATGCAAAAAAAAAAAGGAACAGAAAAGACCAAGACAAGAACCAGCAGACACGCACACACACACACACAGAGGCATACACACTCATGGACGCAGCACACACACACTAGCGCAAAAACTGAAGATACCAAAAAGGAAGAAGCACAAACTACATTAAGCACAGACACAGGAGTCTGTACAAAATAAAATTTTTGCGCAACGCGCTGTGTCACATTGCAAAAAGGGCGAGGAATTCACATTTAACAATCGAAACTAGCGAAATTCCAACTTAACGTCGATATTAATTATTAATTATTAAACTGTGTGCTGACAGTGCTAAAGAGAATATAAAACAAAAAGACCAAAAACAAAACAAAGACCTAAAAATCAATTTCAAATTAACTTCTTTTGATTGTAATTATTATTGTTATTTTTTGTTCTTACAATTTTTCCTTAGTTGCTTTGCTTAGCGGACCGAAACGCTCTTTATTTTTAATAAATTTTTGTTTTGTTTTTGTTGAATTTAGATTTATTTTCATTTGGCGCTCGCATGTGGGGCCTAAGCGAAAGGAAACATAACAACAACAGCATTTTGGGTAATACTATTATAAACCTCAAGAAACTTTTAAAAATTAGTCCTTGCTCCGGTGTGAATTCAGTGAATGCATTTGAAATTTAAATGGAACAGTTAAATGAATATACAAAATTATTATACATGTATCAGAAATTATACATATGTAATTGTTATCGAATTGGCAATTGAATTTGTTTAATAAAATGAATGCGTGTTTTTAATATCCAAACCAAGTTTACATTAAATACATAGAAAATTACTAAGTTAATATTTTATATTATTTTTATAGTACTTTGATATAAATGCAAGAAATTCCATTCAGTTATTAGATGTATAAAAAATATTTATGAACATATATTCAATATAAAAGAAAGTGAATACTTTGAATATTCGCTATAAATGAAAGTGAATACTTTGAACGTCATTCAATTATGTGTTAAATTTATGTATATTTAATATAATGAATGCAAGTGAATGTGGAATGAATTAAGTTTGAATTTGCTCATTTGGATGAATATCCAATAGGTATTCATTCGTTTGAATACTTTGAGTGATGCAAATGAATGATCTGAATGCATTTACAGGTATTAAAGGAGTTGATTAAACATTTCATTCATTTCTATCATTGAATATTTAATACTAATTAATTATAGGCTAATTGCAATTTGTTTATATTTTCAAATAATCTCATAATCTCATTTTAATATATTTGTAATCTCGTAGATCATCGAGCACGAATTGAGCTTCCCTTAGAGCTTCCATTGGCGCTGGAGTTGGTCGGAGATTGTGAATTGAGCGAGTGTTGGAGGCAACACCCACAACGAAGACAATAGTAGCAAAAACAACAACAACAACAACAACAGCAACTGCAGCAGCAACAACAACACGATGTCCGCCGCCACACAAGAGTTTTGTGTGCGTTGGAACAGCCATTTGGGCAGCATTGGAGCCGCCTTTCCGCAGCTATTGGCCGGCCAGAGATTCGTGGACGTGACACTGGCCTGCGAGGGCCATCAGGTGCATTGCCATCGGCTGGTGTTGGCCGCTTGCTCCACCTACTTTGAGGCCATATTGGCCGAGAATCCGTGCAAGCATCCGGTCATCATATTGCCCAGCGAAATCAAGCTGTGGGAGATTCAGGCCCTGGTCGATTTCATGTACAAGGGCGAGGTGAATGTGACGCAGGCGGGCTTGGGCCAACTGTTGCGCTGTGCCGAACAGTTGCGTATACGGGGCCTCTACGGCTCCGAGGCGGCCATCAACTACAAGCAGCTGCAACAGATGCGTCTGGATATGGCGGCACAAGACTCGGCAACCGCAGTCAAGCAGGAGCAACAGCAGCAGCAACAACAGCAGCAGCAGCAGCAGCAGCAGCAACAGCAGCAGCAACAACATATGGACAGCACTGAGACGGATGATACGGCCACCAATTCGACAACATCGACAACAACAACAAGCACAACGGCGCTGTCTGCCAAGCAGCAACAGCAACAGCAGCAACAGCAACAGCAACAACAATTGCTACTGCAACAGCAGCAACAGCTGCAGCAAAAGGAACATCGTCAGCGGCAGCAGACGAATGGCAACAATACGTTGCAATTGCAGCTCTTGCAACAGCAGCAACAGCAACAGCAGCAACAACAATTAAACGCGGGCTCATCAGCGGCCGCATCAAACAATTCGAATGCAGCAACCGAAGATGATTCAGCGGATGATGCGAGCAACAATTGGAATGTCTACAGCGAGAACTATGAAGACTTTGCGAACAACAAGCTGAATGCACATCTGCTGCAGCAGCAGCAACAACAACAGCAGCAACAACAGCAGCAGCAGCAACAGCAGCAACAACAACAGCAGCATTTACAATTGCAACATCATCTGGACTCGACCATCGAGGACGATCACAACTATGTGGCGGCGCATGATGAGGACAACGATAGCAGCGGCTTTGTTGGCAATGTGGGCAGCACCAGCGGCCTGGCCAGCAATGTGGCTGGACTGTCGCTGAGCATGGACGCCGATCTGGATACGTCGGCAAATACGTCCGGCTCCTCGCTGATGCACAGTTCCATCGATGGCTATACATCGTATAAGCGTGTGAGACGCTCGGAGGCGTCCCTGGCCCAGGCCGCCAAGTGTGTGTCCAAGGGCGAAACCTTTCAGACAGTGAGCAACATGTTCAACATACCCGTCTCCACCATACGCTTCTATATGGCCCGCAAGGGCATATTGCCGAAGCGCAAACGTGGACGCGGCGCCTCGCATGCCGGCAGCACCATCACAACGACCACCGGTTCGGGCAACTCAACGGCTGCAGCAGCAGCGGCGGCAGCAGCAGCAGCGGCCACCATGGCGGCGGCCACCACATTGGGCAGCCTGTCGACAGCCGGTGCGCATCATGTGCCCCATCATTTGCCCCTGGATGCCATACAATTGAAGCGTCTGACTAATGCCAGCGGCGGAAGTGCTGGCGGCGCTGGAGCCGGAGCCGGAGCCGGAGCCGGCAGTCCAACAACAGCGACAAGCACAACAACCGCAACAGTGACGGCGGCAGCAATGGCCGCTGCAGCAGCAGCAGCGGCAACGTCATCGCCAACAGCACCGCGACTGGAGGTGGCTACGGCGGCCGGAGTGCCCTTTCATCTGCTCAGCGATGCGGCGGCCTTCAAGCTGAGCGAACAGCAACAGCAGGCGCATATAATCTAACCATGAGGTTGGCTTCGCTTGCACTCAATCTATATGTGAGGCGTGAGAGGCGTGTGAGAGTGAGCCGTGCTCTGTGGGACAATCGAAAGCTATTGCGGCTATTGGCTATTGGCTGAGATGACATATATAGGACACCTGCATAAAGCTGCACACACACACACACACAAACACATACACGCTCACACACACACACATGCGTAGTCGCTTTAAAAGCAATTCTCAACCTTTAAACACAACTGTTCCTCGAGGAAGAAAGTAGAAAGTAAAGAAGAAATGCAGACATGCAACAGTTGAGATGCAGCAGAGATATATAGTATATATATATAGTGTATAGTATATATCTCTCTCTCTTTCTATATATATATTTATATATAGGCATGTCTCTATTTGTACCATACAAGACATACGCATCGAGATCTAACGTATGTTTTGTATCTTTGGCAAAAACACCTCTAACCCGCCCCTAATTGTATGTATCGCTTATAAGACTTAGGATTAGTTTTTAAATTGTAATATAGTGACATGACATTGTTTTCTTTCATGCCGGCGATAAACTACACACAAATCAACAACAACAACAACCACAACAACTAACCCCCCCAGTCCAATCCAACTCAAACAACCAACAACAACAACAACAAACACATTACATTTTGTGCAGTTAACAGACAGTACAATAATAATTAATAAATATAATAATTATAGAAAAAATCAAGCCAGTTGCCTGCATATATATACGTATATATATATAACATTACACATAAACTGGGCACAAATAGAATGGAGATTTTTTTATTTATCTATACAAATATTTGTTTTCAATAGTCATAAATGTAAAAGAGAAATGTATAAAGTCAACAAGAACAACAACAACACACACACACACAAATTCATTTAATAACAACAACAACAACAACAATCACTAGCGCTTAAGACAGCAATTTAGCTGAGAGAGAGAGAGAGAGAGAGAGAGAGAGAGGGACAACAAGAAGCAACACAAACCCAACATTAAGTAAACATTTGATATACTTTATAAGCGAAACAAGAACATTAATGTATAGTATATATATATATGTATATATATACTCAATATGCCATTTCATGATGCCAGATTTAGTATGTTTCGTCATTTGCTTTGTAATTCATAAGTTTCGCATAAAGACTCGAATTATAATTCTGATTATATTGTCATTATTATTATTATGATTATAATTATTCGTAGCTGAACTGAAACGATGATCAACGTTATTGTTTCGCGTTGTGCATTTAAGCTGTGTAAAGACTTGCAAAAGACTTTTTTCTACATCGATTTAAGTTGCTTTAATTACCCGAAAACTTAAGACTTGTATAACTACTCTTTTTTTTTCTTTTTTTTTTTTTTTTACACACACACGCAAAAGACGTTTATATATATATGATTTATATATGTATATTGATATATCGCTGCGTTCATAAAAATAGTAGTGTGAACACTAAAAAGTTAAAAAAAAAAATATACTTTAAAACTAAATTTGAAACGATTATGATATTCATTTAGTTGTTGATATTCTAATAAAAAAAAATATATATATATTTTTTTTTTGCATATACTGCTCACTCACACTAATATTTAAATAAACGCAACTGTATATATATGCTATATATATATATATATTCCTTTTTTGGGCAGCATTATATCATTTTAAGAAATTTACACAACTCAAGCACTGTCTCTCTTATATGTTTGCCATATTCGTAATTTTACATGTATTTAATTATTATGATTATTATTATCAAATTTTTTATATACACTTATTTTAATTACAAATCAAATGCAATTTCAAGACTATGTTATTTTTTTTGGCCATATGATGAATTGATTATTTTTAGCATATTTTGAAAAGTTCATGACTTTTGATTAACAAAATTTAACTGCAGTTTCGGATTCGATATCGAATTTCGTGATGATCTCTGAAAAATCGTAAATATATGTATATACATATATATATATATTTCGAAATGAGCAAACTAAAGCGATATATTATTTTGCAAAAAAAGAAAAAAAAAAAAAACAAATACCTCGTATACATTGAGCATAAATAAATAAAAGTAAGCCAGAGCAAGTGCACAGCATTAAAAATATATTTAAAAGAAGAAAGAAAAAGCAAAGCAAATCAATAGCAAACAGATAAGAAAAACAATAAACAAAAGCGAATAACGCTTATTTTACACATTAAAAATATAAAAAAAATCAGCTGCAATTAAATTAAATTAATTGTGGTTGTAAATAAACCGAATGTTGTTACAATAGTCAAAGAAAACGAAGCAAAACAAAACCAAGAAAACTTATGAATAATAGGAAGCCCATAGCAAGCAAATATATATCTATATATATATTTTTTTTAACAATCAATTGTAAAATATGCAGAAAAAAACAAAATTATTAAAAGTTGTGCTGCGGCTTTTGCTATTCAAGAACTGTATCTATTTTTATTAAAAAACAAAAAACAAAGCGAAAGCAAAGAAAAACAAAACAAAACAATTTTGTTTTGGCTGCGTTAAGATCTACTAAAAAAAAAATCATGAAAAAAATACGACAAAAAAAAATTATAGAAAATAATTTAAAATATAAAAAAAGTTGCGGGACTTTAGCACCCAAACATATTCAAATCAAATGCAAGTATTATGTATCAAACACAAACAAAATTAAGAATATAAAAATTGCAAACGAATATATATGTGTAAAAATATATATGTATATATTAAGTACATATATAGAATGTATAACTAAAGCAGAGATAATTATTAGACCCGGTAAGCGATAAGCGAGCGTGAATTATGTTTAAACGTGAGACAAAAAACAAAACAAAACAAAACAACAACAACAGTTAAATTTATGTATAAATTATAAAGTGCGAACAGTAAAACCAGATGCTGAGATGCTGATGATGGTATTTTAAATAAAAATTGCAAAAATGAAATGCCGAAAATGCCTTTTGAACTTAACGGGAACTAATGGGTGCGATTGAAATGCTGGTAAAAATCTCGGCTTTCCATAGATGCCTAAGAATTAGGGCATTGTAGATCGATCTTGCTATTGTTCAAATTCAGCTTCCCAATAGATCGATAACAGGCAAACGATTACAAATACAATTACTGTTAAGCCTTTACAATAGTGGTTAACTCAGATTGAAGCCTAAGTTCATTCACTAGGTTTCTATAGAGTCGAGTCATACTACATATGGTCTTAAGTGTTATGGACTTGTATTGAATTTACATTGCCTAACTCTATTCCATTTGATTGATATTATATTATATAATATTGAATTTCAAATCTACTCATAAAAGACGCTATATATGAAACGTGGAGATAAGCAGAGGAGAATCTGAAGATAGCTAAGCATTTGAAGCCAAGCTATAAACAAGTCTGATGGGGATTACTTGGAAGGCCAGATCACGAATATACTTTATAGGTTCTCAAACACTTCCTTCTGGCTGTTACATTGCTTTTTACAAAAACATTTCCAGTTATCAGGCTATATATAAGAGCAATACCAAAATCCGAGCAACTCTTGGAAGCTACTTACATAAAATTTTTGAATATACTTAACCCTCAATCCACGATAATTTCCACAAATTACCCAATTGAAAAATGAAGACAATTTTTATGGAATTTGTTTAAAAGTGTTTGTTTTATTACATAGATATCATTCGCTTTGTGAACACATACCTCGTACATAGATAGTTATGAGCTTTATGCGTTCATGTAATAAGGTTAGCCCTTAAATTGTTGTTTAGAATTTTACGAATATGTTGTTCAGACCATCTCTATAATTAGGGCTAAGGGATATGGGCGGGTATTGTATATATTTAAGGTAGGAGGCTTGGGCAGGGGTACACGGGTAGGGCATGGCCTTATCAAGGAAGTGGTAGTGCATGTGTGTGTGTTGCTTAATATATATAAGATAAATTGGTTACAATATATTTTATTTTAATTTATTTTGTTTTCTGTTCCTTTTTTTTTTTGTTTTTTCTGCATGTGTCGAACGCGAATTCGAACTTCGAATTCCGCACTTCGAATTACATCAATTAATTAAACACATGCACTTATATATGCATTAAGTGTTGAATTCATAAGTTGTATATATGTATGTATGTATGCATATATGTATATATAATTGAATATATATATATATAAATTCATGTACATTTAAGTATATGAATATATATATAATTATTATTAATATTATAATTTTTGAATGTGTGTGCATTGTTTGTTGGGTTTACTTAAGCTCTAAACATTTCAATTAAATAAGTAAATTGTTATTTTTTGTAATGTTTTCAATTTTTTTTTTATTTCTTTTATTTTTTATTTAACTTTGTTTTGTCCACTGCGTACATTGATTTCTCGTTTGTTTACTTTTTTCTCTTTTTTTTTTTAAATCTTAAAATCATGCATAATGCATGTATGTACGATGTATGCATGTATGTATATGTTTGCATGTATGTATGCATCTGTATATGTATGTCTAAATGCACGCTCGTTCGAAATGGCTAAGAATCTGCATTTGCTTACACAAATTGTATTTGTTTTGCTTCCTTTCATTTGGTTTTGGTATTTTGTTTTTACATGTTTTCTTTTCTTTGCTTACACAACAAATATTTAGTTGTATGTATTTAAAAAAAAAAAAAAAATTAAAGAAAATTATTTATGAAAAATTTCTCATGTGTTAATCTCCATTCAAATGAACCAAATGTGATTAGAAGTGTTGTGTGTGTGTGTATGTGTGTGTGTGTGCGAGTTCTCTTTTTTTTATTTCTTTTTAAACTAGTTTGTATAAATTGTTGGCTTGCTTTTGAATATTATAATATTTAGTTAGTTCATATTTCAAAGTTTCTCATTGTTGAAAGTTCACTTTTTGTTGTTGGCGAAATACAATCATGACAATAATAATTAACTCTTGTTGTATATCGATTATCGTCGTCAAGTGTCATCGTCAAATGTCATTGCCGATACAAATATATATATATATATATATGTATATGTGTGTGTCTGTGTTCACACATGCATACATATGTATGTATGTACTTATGTTATATTGTGTTACGAGCAATGTTAACATTTAACGTATGTATCTACGTATTTCTACACATTCCTCGTTTTGTTATTATTTTGTAACTGTATCACAATGGGTTTTCTCTTCTCTTTCATGTCGCGTTCTCAACTTCATTCATTCTTGCAATTTTTTTTTTATTTTTCTTTTTTTTTTTATACATTTTTTCATTTGTTTTCATTATCCCTTTTCATACTTCAGTTCATACCATTTTAGCTATGATGAGGCCAAAATTTCAAAGTTTCAAAATTTTTTTTTCTCTTATCACTTACAATGCTGATTTAGTTTTTATTTTTTATTTATTTTCAAATTGTTGCTGAATTTATGTGTAAAATTGTTTTCTTTTTTTCTGCATCTAACTTTGGCCCTTAACAGTAGTTTGTTTCTGTGTGTGTGTGTGTGTTGATCTGTTTCTAAGTGTACATGTGTGTGTGTGTGTTTGTGTGTGTGCATTTTGGCAATTGTGCGTTGTCGAATTGTTTTTTTGTTGTATTTAGCTTTGTTTAAATGCATTTTCCACTTACTTCATAACCAGCGGCTGGCTTTTGATAAATGTATGTAGTATGTATGTATGTAGTATGTATTGTATTGCATGTAGATATATAGGGTCTCTATACATACCTATATGTATGAGAGAGAAACAAAACGATGATTTTAACATAAGATATACACGACGCTTGAAGCAAAGTAAACACACAAAAAACTATTTTAGTTATCAAAATACATATTTATATAATAACGGCATATATTTTTGTTTGTTTGTTTCATTCTATTTGGCTGCTTGTTGCGTTTTTTGTATTTTTTCTCTTTTTTTTTTTTGTTTTGCTTTGCTTTTTTTTGACTTATTAAAAAAAAAAACACGAAAACGAAACGTTTGCGATACGTTGTGTTACGTTACGTTGTAATTACGTGACGTTAAGCTGCACAAATTTTCTTGTTTGCTTTTTTGTATTCTTCAAAAAATTGCATTTTTCGTATTTTCAAAAATATATGTTCTATATATCATCTTTGTATATGTACATACATATATATTTGTAAAAATATATACACATATATATATAACTATATATATAGATAAGAGAGAGAGGGAGGGAGAGAGACCGAGACAGACACAGTAATTGAAATAGTTTCAGAAACAGAGAATAATTATATACGTGTGTGTGTGTAAGAGAGAAAGAGATAGAGAGATACTGAGTGTAAAGGTGAACTTTACAAGTTGCAGTCAAATTTTCCATTTGTTTTTTTTGTAGTTTTTCAATTTTTTTGTTGTTATTTTCTTCGTTGCATCTTTTCAGTTTGTTACGCTTAAATTTTTATCAGTTTCAACTTTTTCTCTTTTTTTTTTGTTGGTTTTCTTTGTTTCGTTTAGCTCTGTGTATGGGTATGCGTGTGTGTGTACGTGTGAGTGTGTATACAGTGTGTGTTCACAACAACTTATAGGTAATACAATACAAATATCGCACTTTGAAGGTTTTATTTCTTAAAAAAAAAAAGAATGTTTGCCTCATGTCATCCATAATACATATTAATAGCCATAAAGTATTGGCATTGTTGGCTTAGCCATCATCAGACATTGTCTATATATAAATACATACATACATATAAGTATATATGTATATATATATACATATACATGACAATAATACAAATACATAACATATAAATTCAGCCATTGTTGGGCTTCTGTCGCTCTGTTACTTCATTTCTTTTCTTCTTCTTCTTTTTTTTTTGTGTGTTTTCATCGTTTTTAAATTGGTTATTAATTAGTATTTTTTTTTATAAGTCTATCACATCATCACAATTAGGTTGCATTTAAAAAAAAAATCAAAACAAAAACAAAAACAACAAAAATGCCTAGACAGTGGGCCGTGGGTAGCGGGCTGCCAATCTGAACGTAGGTCCTGGCTACCCACCTGGCTGCACACCTGCAATACCTGGGCGATTTTTTTTTCGTATCTTTCTTTTGTTTTCGTTTTCACTTAGTAACATTGTGTATACATATACATATAAAAAATAATATAGTATTTAGTTTTCAGCTTCTAAGACAAAAAAAATTCTTTTTTTTTATTTTTTTTAAGCGTATGAGAGATTAACAAAAAGGATATTAAAAAAAAAAAAAAACAAAAAACAAAATAATAATAATTATAATAAACAATGTCTTCCACTTATGGTATTCGATTATAATATCTATATATATGTATATATACATATATATAAATTGTGTTTACACATATATATATATATATATAAATATATAAATATTTTTCGTATGTATTTTCGCTTCTTTTAAATGTAATTTTTGTTTACAAGGAGATCCATGTGGTGTGATATATACTTTCTTTAATTTGTTGTCCCTATCTGATTAAGTTGCTAAAGACAATGTATATATATATATATAAATCAAAATATATATATATACATATATATGTGTATATATATTCTTGTATATGTATATATAAAGAAATTTTGCAGTTACAACATACGCTACTCTGTCTGTCTGTCTGTGTGGGTGTGTACTGTGTGTGTGTGTGTATGTATGTATGTATGTATTTCTATTCACTTGTGTCCTGTCTCTTCTTCTTCACTATTTGTTCACTATTTTCTTTGTACTGATTTTCCACTTTCAAAGGATAAACTTAGAAAATTCTTTCATTATTTTAAATACTAAAATATTGTAAATATTTTCTTCCTTTACTCTTTATTTCGCTTTTTGCGTTACTGGCAGAAGGCAAAGCAACAACAACTGGGCAACAATTTGGACCAAGTTAGCTAACTAATTAACTGGGCTCACAATATGGACTACAGTATTTCATGTCTGTCCGATCTACCAAAGCCAAAAACAAAACCAAGTCGATTTAATGAAACGACCAAATTTTTAAGCCAAGAAAAACATAAAAAAAGACTGGTGCAGTCGGGTGTTACCGACTACAGAATACTCATTCACCAATTGAAATAGAGGATGACATCAGCTAGTCATTCAACTAACGGACGGACGGACGGACAATATACGTGATTTACTTCCGTGAATGAGTATAATAAAGCAAATAATTTTATATATGTATATATATATATGTAATTATGCATTCCTGTTCTGCAATATTATCATTATTATTACTATTATCATCATCATTTGTTGTTGCTTTTGTGAATGGCTTTTGATGGTGTTTTGTATTTGAATTAACTTGTTCCACGTTATTTTTGCTCGTTTACATTTTCTTTTTCTTTTATATGGATGAATGTGGCGTATTTTCTTTTTCTTAATTCTGTTGAAAAATTTCCTCTTAGATTTTAAATGATTTTCCATTTTCTTCCAGTATTTTGAATAGAACTTTTGATTTTGGCGATTTTGTATATCTATATAGTAGTTTTACACACAGAATAAAAAGTTCAGTGTAAATATTATTCATTTAGATTTAACAAAAACAAAAACAAAAAAAAAAAAACGTTAATAAATAAAAATTAAATTAAATTAACAGAAATCAATTCAAATCGCGTTTTCGCCTTTTTGATATTATTTAACTTCAAGATACGCATACCAAGCACAATTATATGCATGATCATATATATGTAGAAATATAATCGTATAAAACAAAAACAATATAATATATATAAGTATACATATATGTATGTATATATATATATGTAAATATTACTTGAACAAAGTGTTTTGGTTTTCTTTCCAATACATATTTCATTGTTTGTTTCAATTCGTTTTACATACTTCTATCAAAGCAGCGCTGTTTTTCTTTCTATATTTTATTTACTTTTTACGAATTTCTAAAAATTTCTTTTCAATTTTTCAGTTCGCTTTTTGTTTTTTCGAAAAAAACGTTTAAGCTGCAGTTCGCTTTGAATGTACGCGTGTGTGTATGTGTAAGAGAGATAGTTTTTCTTAGTGTGTGTGTGTGTATATATGTGTGCGAGTGTTTTTTTTTTCTTTTTCAGCTTTGTTGAGTATTATTAGCTTAGTTTGTTATTATGGAAATATTTTCGTTTGTTTTCTTTTATCATTCTCGTTTTTATATATGTATATATATATTATATAAGCAAACCTTTAATTTCATACCAACCAAGTTAAGGAAAAGGTTTTCAAAATTTTCTTTTCTCAATTTGTTGTTTTCTTTCATCGTTTTTTTTTTGTTCATACAATTTTTGTGTGTGTTTTCTGTGTGCATGATTTTCTTTTAACTCTTCGTTACTGTTATTATTGTTTACTTTGATTTTCGTTCGTTTTTCAAACAAATTACTATGGTTTATCTTGTTGGTCAGATTGCTATAGACGCTCTATGTGTTTATAGCATCTTAGAAGTTTGGATCTCACAATTATGCATAACAAACGGTATGGAAAGGTGAACAAATCATTTAAGTATATGCAGGACATATGCCTATGTGTATGTGTGTGTGTGTGTGTGTGTGTGTGTGTTAACAAAAGAATAACTAATTTAGAACAAACAAAAAAATATTGGTTTTTTATAATCACTCAACTTTGGAACATTCGAAAAACATGCAATTTGTTGCGATCGCATTAGAATGATTATTAACTAGTTTACTAGATTAGTTACTTAGTTAGTTAATTGTTGTTGTTGTAGATGATGATTGATGATGATGTTGTTTTTCTGTTGTATCGAGCGTTGCTTTAATGTTTGTTGTTGTTGTTGTTTAACCAAATAGGCGGCTGATTCATGACGTTGTCATTGTGGAAGAGAGAGAGAGAGGGGAAAAATTAAACAATAACTGAAGCTCAACTGTTGACTTTACTTACCTAGATTATTGTGGTTGTTTTTTACAATGTTGTTTGTTGTCTTTGATGATTGTGTTGTAGTATTTGTTGTTGCAGCTGCCGCCATTTGCATAACAAACAGTCTGTGTGTCTGTGAGTCTGTCTATGTGTGCGTTTGTTATAAGAGAAATAATAATAAATATAAATGGACATGCAAGTCCGTAAGTTTTGTGTGTGTTGTGTATATGTGAGTGTTTATATGTTTATATATAGATACACATATATTTCAATGTATATATATATGCATAAATACGAAAATAGTATGTAAAAAGGGAGTAACTTGTGCTTCTGCAAATATTTGTTTTCTATTCATATTCTGTCGTATGTTTCATTCGTCAATTGTTGCCATTTGAGTCCGCGTTGTTCTTGTTGTTGTTGTTGTTAATATTATTTTGAAAGTTGCTTGCTCTGTCCATTAGCAACGATCTTGCCGTTGCCTCTTACACTGTCAACTAACAGCGCTGTAGCTGTTAACATAGCAGTGCTGTTAACATCGAATCGATTGAATCGTACGATTCTTATGTACGCATATATATATATCTCTATTTTTCGAGCAGACACAAGCAAATAGACATATCCTCTAGATTGCATATGTATGCTCTTTAAATAATTCAAGTTAGTTTCATATATATATATATTATATATATATATGGAAATAGGCATATCGAATATACGTGATTTGAACGACCCGGAGTCTCGAGTCCATTGTCAATTATGACTTTTTATTAAATCGCGTATATAAGTGCTTAAGTGTGTATGTCTGTGTGTGTTTGGTTGTTTGTGTGTGTGTGTGTGTGTGTTTGTGTATGTCCGTAGTTGTATGTTGTTGTTGCTGTTGTTAATTATTCCTCTTCCTTTCTGGTTCTACCACCTCTTCCGCTAGTTCTTGCCGTTTTTTTTTTTTTGCTTGATTACATCTCTTACATTTGGGTATTGCAGTATTTGGACTCTGGAAAAAGACAGGATTTATGGGCGAACCACCACCAGCTTAATGCTGGCCAGCCTGCTCAATGGCAGCGCCCGGTCCGGGCCCAGCCACGGCTGGTGCAAACTGATGATGCTGTGTCGTATAGTATGTGGCCGGCATATTGAACTGGCTGGCATAGGGATTGGTGCCGGGCGCAGCGGCTGTTGTTAGCACGCCCGAAGCATCGTACATGTAGGCGCCCGGTGCGGCCGCCACCTGTGCACGTCCAGCACCACTGGCAACGGCGGCCGCCGCAGCAGCCGCCACAGCGGCAATTGGTGGTGAATTGGCCGGCGTATAGTGAACCATCGGTGTGGTGACACCAGCGGTTGCATACTCCTTGAATGCCTTGTCATCAGCGCCAGGATGTTGCTTTGGCTTCTGCTGTTGCTGTTGCTGCTGCTGCTGTTGGGCCTGCTGCTGTTGCTGTTGGTAATGTTGCGGCTGCTGTTGCTGCTGCTGCTGTTGGTAGTCACGTTTCGGGTACTGCTGGAAGCGCGGCATGCCAGTGCCAGTGGCCGCTGCATTTGGCGGCACGAATTGTCCACGATTACGATAATTGGGCTGCATAAATGCGCCGCCCTGTTGGCCCAAATGCGGCTGGCCGGCATTCACGTGCGCACCACCAGCACCGCCGGCAGCGCCGCCAGCCCCATTGTGTCCCATAATGGCACGCGGTCCGCCATTGTTGAATGGAGCACGCGGACGATATGTGGCATTGCCGTTGCGATTGGCACCATCGAGACCCGGCTGCTGATTGAGGGCAGTGCCAACGCCTCCACGATTCCAATTGCCAACGTTGCCGGCGATGCCGCCATTGGGCTGATAACTGTTGCCGCCAGCGGCATATTGCGGCTGATAGCCCGTGCGATTGGCGTAGCCATTGTTGATGCCGCCGCCGCCATTGTTGCCCGCCTGATAGTTGAGCGGATTGCTGCGCTGCTGATAGACATTGGCAGTGTTGCCACCGCCGCCGCCGCCATTGCCGTTGCTGTTCCAGCGCTTGTTGCCGCGATAGTTGGCCGAGTTGGGCATGGCGCGTGCCAGTTCGAGCAGCTCCTGGGAGGGCGTCTGTCCAGCCTCCTCCAATACCGAGATCAGCTCACGGGCCTGCTTGGCATTGTCCGGCGTAAAGAATGTGTACGCCGTGCCCAGCTGCTGGCACCGTCCGGTGCGTCCAATGCGATGCACATAATTCTCCGAAGAATTGGGATAATCATAATTGATCACATACTGCAAATCCTCAACGTCCAGGCCACGTGATGCCACATCTGTTGCAATCAATATATTCGATTTGCCATTACGGAAATCCTTCAGCACAGAATCGCGTTCACTCTGCGACTTGTCGCCATGTATCGATGTGGCTACGTAGCCCTCGTTGCGAATTATCTGCAATATGTCCTCCACCTGCAAATTGACAATTGTTTAGAAGGCTGACCAGTCATGCCTGATATCTAGCTATCTGTACTAATATCATATATATATATTATACATACTATCTATACGTATATCATTATCTAAACCAACCTAATTTAGATTTGACCTTAGTCACATTGCCTTTTGGTATAACTTATGGAAATACCTAGACTATACAAAAACTTGATTATGAAACAACATGAACTATATACAACCGTAAGATATACTAATACATATTCGATTACAGGTAATATATATTATATTATATTACATTATATTACAGGTAATATATATTATTATATTATCGTATAATTTATTTAAATCTTAAACTTTCTATGGAATGATTTGTATTCTAACCGTATATTTTAGACCGTATATTTTAGATTTAGGCTTAATCTATTTTCTTGAATATTCCTTTACCATTTTCATACTAGATCTAATACATAAACAGTATATTATAGTATATTTGATCTAAGCTATACTTGATTCTATTTGCCTGAAACAAATTTATGCATTAGAGGAAAACTAGTGCAATTGTACAATTGAGTTAAGATCCACTCGAATCGGGAAATCGATTTCGATTTCGTTTACATTGCTTTCACTGATAGTAAGATCTAGTTTATGTCTTCTATCCCGAAACTTCCTTTACAAATTTGATACTAATCTATTTCCCTAAACTTTTCAAGCTCCATTACAATATCATTTATACAATATGACAATGCTTTAATCGAATTTCCTAAAACTCCCCTCCTTTTCTTTTAATTTTAAACGTAACTCACCTTGATTTTAGTTTCCACAAATATGATAATTTTGTTGGATCCACCATTATTCGATGGCGATGTGATATCCTTGAGCAGTCTAACCAGGAGCTGCGGCTTCTCGTTCTCATTGCAAATCTCGACAATCTGACGAATATTGTGATTGGCTGACAGATTCATTGAGCCGATATTGATTTGAATGTAATCATTGAGAAAATCACCGGCCAAAGCCTGCACCTCCTTTGGCCAAGTGGCCGACCACATTACAACCTGCCGATCCGGACGTATCTGTTCAATGATCTTGCGTATTTGGGGCTCGAAGCCCATGTCAAGCATACGATCGGCCTCATCCAGGACCAGATATGTGCAACGCTGCAAATTGGTATTGCGATTCTCGAGAAAATCAATTAGACGTCCGGGCGTCGCAATAATGACCTCAACGCCGCGCTCCAAGTCACGCGCCTGCGGCACCTTGGAGGAGCCACCGAAAATGCATGTATGACGAATTTCGGGTTTGCACAAATGCCCATAGTCCCGCACAACCGACTGAATTTGCTGGGCCAGCTCACGTGTGGGAGCCAAGACCAAGGCGATGGGTCCCTCGCCTCGCATCAATGGCGGCTGATTACTGATGTGCACAATGGCTGGCAGCATGTAGGCTAACGTTTTGCCGGATCCGGTCTGGGCAATGCCAACCAAGTCGCGTCCACTTAAGGCAATGGGCCAGCCCTGGGCCTGGATGGCCGTTGGCTTGGTGAAGCCTTGACGCTTCATTTCATCAATAATGTGCGGAGGAAGGGAGCTCTCCTCGAAATTGGCCACCGGATGGGGTAGCTCATTGCCCGAGACGGTTATCTCCAGTTCATGACGCATCTCGGCCACCGCCTGCTCGCTGCGATTCATCGTATTTGGATGCATGATATAGAAGTCCTTTTGAAACGGTGCCAAATTCTCCCATTGCGGCTTCTCCAGATTACGGCCCGGATTCTTGGCCTTCTCACGCTGCAATTCGGCACGCTCCTCCTTCGACAGCATGCCCAATGCGGCTGCATTGTAATTGGCACTGCCGCCGCCATGATAGCCGCCGCCATTGCCCAGGCCATTGTGGGGCTTCTGATAGCGTTGCGTGTAGCTTGGATTCTTGGTGCGCGGTCCGCCTTGGAAGGCGATGCCATTGGCGCCAGTGAATGCGCCATTTTGCATAGCATTGCCGCCGCCGGCGGCGCTGGTGCGATACGGATTGCCGCCGGCGCCCATGCTAATGCCATTTTGGATGCCGTAGGTCATCACGCCGTAGGGCTGGCCAAAGTGCATGCCGCCAGCAGCGGCACCGCCGCCGGCGCCATTCAGAGCCGCAGCATTGCCAGCGGCTGTGGCAAAGTTATTGCGCGGATAGTAGGGACGATCGTGGCGCGGTCCATTGCCGCCGCCAGCAGCTGCGCCGCCGCCTCCGTTGCCATAATAGCCGCCCGTGTGCTGCTGCTGAACGCCGCCAGCGTTTGGTGCATATGCGCCTGCGTACATTGTTGTAACTCCAAACACTTCCGTCTCTGCGTATGTGTGCGTGTATATGTCTGGATGTGAGTGTATGAGTGCGTGCGTGAGTGTCAGTTGTGGTATTGTGTGGGTGTATGTGTGCGCGTGGAATTGCGGATGGCTGTTTATTTTGCTTCGCTGTTGAATAGCTTTCCCTTGTCCGCAGCTTTAAAGTCCGCCTATATATATAAAAGAATCCAAAATAAATCAAATATTCAATTACAATCAATTTCAATAAGGCATGATTTCCCTCTTGAGGAATATAAATATCCCTGCACTTGACCGCAATAAAACAGGGTATCGAATAACAGTGCTCTAATAAATAGCATACAACTGTCAGCCCAATGCATGTGTGTGTGTGTGTGTGTGTTTGTGTGTAAAAGTGCTCTCCATATGAAAATGTTTATTTTACTTGCCACTTTGTACAAAGTAAATAAATATTTATCATAAACAAAATGCATATTATGATTATGTGCCCATTAATTGTATACTATGTCAGAAAAATAAATAAATATACAATGAAATTCTCAGAAATTTGAGAAACTCTATGTTGTTCACTTAAGATTAAAACAATACACAATAATTACCCGTTGTTGTATCAAATTTTAATATTCACTTATATCAAATATCAAACACTAAAGTTTAAAAGTTTTTTGCAATTTTCTTTTTTACGTTTGTCCTGTCAACTTTAGTCAAAATTTGCTGAGTGAGTTGTTTGACAGACACGAATGCGGTGTACATGTATGTGTGCGTATATTGGCTGTTAATGTTGACAAATTACATACATAGATGTATGTTAGTCGACATGTATGTATATGTGGGGTATTTGAACATGCTACTTTAACAGTTAACTGCCGTGTGCATTGTACAAAGCTTTGTTTGCAATTTGTGAATATGAAATAGACGATTGCAGAGTCAATGCTGTTAACATTAAATTAACATGTGACATGGCTACCGCACACACACATACACAAACACACACGATTCACGAGAGTCCCAACTGTAGTTAGTGTATTGAATTAAATTTGTATTCAGTTAGAATTAGATAAAATCATGTGCTCGCCGGCACATAAACGCCGTATATCCTTTGCAAACAGCATTATATGCATACATGTATATGCTTATTTACGTATGCATACGGATGCACGAACGCATCCATGCACGCACATACATGTGTATACGTAAAAATATACCTTTGAACGCGGAATTGCACTTAAGTGTTGATTAGTTTAGTTGTTTGTGTGTCTGCAATTGATGCAAACGCAGCAACGACGACGCGACTACGAGAGAACATTCATTGCTGTGTTGCTTAATTCCATAAACTGCATGTAAAATGTACCATAACGGCGAGCCCCCTGCTGCCCTCTCTCTCTACCTTTGACTTATGCGGCATAACGTTCGCGCAAATAAAAAAAATCAATACAGCATCGCCCGCGGCCGAGCAAAAGGGAAGAAAAATATGAACAGAAAGAGAGCAACACGCAGAACGGCACACAACACTAACGTTTACACATACACATACATATATAATAACGGAGCACTGTGTATAGATATACATATGTATGTATCTACACACATACATACATAGGGACAAATCGTAGCACATTTACTTACCCTTTATTTTCGTGTTAATTGTTGACTTCTAATAATTTGGAGCTACTTTGAAACGTTGAACAAAATATTTGTCGTATTATAGTCGAACGTGATGCGGTCGCGTGTAAATCTTTTATGCGGATTTCGAGAGAAATTTGTTTTTTTTTTTTTGTCGATTTTTTTCGTCGTCACGCCTAGTGTAAGAAAACTAGAGCTAGAGCTTGAAATTAATTGCTTTTAACACTGAAAACTAACTTTAAAGCTAACTAAAAGTGTACTTTGTTTTACACTATTTTATGAAAAACTAATGCCTATTACTTTTCTTGTGTATTTGTATATATATTTTTACAACAAAAAAAGTTTTGCAAGATGGTAATTTCAGCAATTACCACCAATGTGAAAGAGAGTTGCAAGCGCATTGCGTTATCGTATTTTCAAGCGATAGTTATCGATTCACCGATATATATTCTATGTTGTGAATAAACCTGTAGTTGCGATGGAAGCGTGACTCAGTGATCAATCACCGTGATAAATAACTGACTGATATTCGAAAGACAATGCGTACCCATATTATTTAAATCTTTATTTACCTATCACAACATTTAATCTACATTTAACGATTTGCCCGACTTCAATTGGAGGCCAAAGCAATCAACAATTTCCGGCGATTGGCATCTATCCTATGCAAAAACTTTTGAACGCGCAGGCTATAGAATTCACCGGCCTTGGCCAGTTGTGTGCTATGGAGGCGTTCGCCACTTTTAAACCGCTCCATCCGACATCGATCGCACTGATAGGCCACAATGCTGGCCAGGAAGTTCCAGATAGTTATCTGCGGCCACAGCACATCCGTAAAGTACAGCACAGATGAGCTCAGCTGAAAGAGACGAAATGTAAATTAAGCTATTAGCGCTTGCCAACCAAATGGGATATTTAGAACAAACTTTGTTCAACACAAAGGAGACAAAGTAGCAACATTCTATTCGAGACTTGCAGCTAAATTATGCTTACTCGCTCATTTAGCATGGAAGCAGACATTTTATGTTGACAAAGCTTGTTCTAGATATTAGTTCTTGTGGATTCAGTTTGCTTACCTGCCACATCATAAAGTCACTCAGACGCGTCTCGCCAGAGGTGCGGAACACCATGTCCGGCGGCGGGGAGTGACGTGTGTAGAGGCATTCCTCAAGCAGTCGTTCATTGATATCGGACGGATGCAATGGCTCATCATCGGAGGTCTCGTCGCTTTTGAGAATAGATTCGACAGCCTGGGTCATTTCGTCGCGGGAAGTATAGGCAAAGGCGATATTCAAAAACAGCTTGTCATTGTGTTCGGTACGCAGCATCGCCGTCGCAATGTGGCGCTGCAGATCTTCGGGTAGTAAGAGAATGTTGCCAATGACACGAATGCGTATGCCGTGCTCATCCAGGCGATCGGTCTCCTCCAGCAATTTGGCAAACTTTTCTCGGGCCAGATTGAAGAGACCTTCAACCTCTTCGTTGGAGCGCTTGAAGTTCTCTATACTGAAGGCGAAAGTTGTCACCTCTTTGATGCCCAGATCCACACACCAGCGCAGCACATCGGCTAGTTTGGAGAAGCCACGCGAATGACCCTCGATCTTATCAAGCTGCTTGGAGCGGGCGAATCGTCGATTCCCATCCATGACAAATGCTATGTGGTTGGGTATCCTGCCGGTTGAGTGCAGAATCTGCAATGCCCACTTTTGTAAACATGTATAGCGGTAATCTGAAATCCACGACATCGTTCCTAGCCCGTTCCAAATACACCTTGTGACAGTCAAAAATAAATTCTTATCGAATGCAACAGTTGCAGTTAGACATTATCGAATATACAAGTTAATTGTGATAAGTTTACTATCGATTGCCTATGAATCATTCTGCAATAAAAATCTATTTTTCTTATTACTTAAAATGTTATTTTAAATAAATGTTACATATATAATTGTATTTTACTGATCCTTGAAATATTCACTTTCTTTCACTTTCTTTTAGCTGCATAGACTATCAAGTGATGTTGATTGCTTAGCTCCGAATTAAAAATAAAATATCCAGATAATAAGCCGTTTAAAAATGATAATTTTATTATAAATATTCTCGCCAAAAGTAATCCAAATCACGATATATAATAATTCAACGATAGTTTTGTATTAGGTGAGCAATCATTTTCTATTGCAACCGTGGGCAGATTTTGACAGTTCTCATGCTTATTGTGAATTGAGTGGCAACTCCCCTTTGACAGCTGCTTCATAGCCTTCTTTTTTAATATCCGGTTCACGCAATTGGTTCGTGTTGTGACATTCTCTCGATTTTAAATGCAGAAAAAAACATATTAAAGCCCTAAATTCAAAACAAAAACATGAATAGCACAATAGACATTAAGTGCAATATATTTTCCGCAGATTTGCGGCTTAATTTCCTGTTTTTGTTTCGATTTGCTCCAGCCGCCATGACAGCTTTTTGTTTTGTTTTTTTTTTTTGTGTGCCATGTGCCTAGCATATGAAGAATGTGAATATACAAATTGTTGAACTATTGTGTAAATGCTTCTTCCCAACAGTTGCCGATCGTTCTTAATTGCTGCAGAATGGCTCCCAGGAAGGCTAAAGTTCAGAAAGAGGAAGTGCAGGTCTCGCTTGGCCCACAAGTGCGCGATGGCGAGAACGTTTTCGGCGTTGCCCACATCTACGCCAGCTTCAACGACACTTTCGTGCATGTTACCGACTTGTCCGGTCGCGAAACCATCGCACGTGTCACTGGTGGCATGAAGGTCAAGGCTGATCGTGATGAGGCTTCCCCCTACGCCGCCATGTTGGCCGCTCAGGTTCGTCTTGCAATTATCGATATTTGTGTACAGAATTTGCAATAATAATATATTGAATTTTGCTTTCAGGATGTGGCTGAGAGGTGCAAAGTTCTGGGCATTACTGCTCTGCACATCAAATTGCGCGCTACTGGCGGCAACAAGACCAAGACACCCGGACCCGGTGCCCAATCCGCACTGCGTGCCTTGGCCCGTTCATCCATGAAAATCGGTCGCATTGAGGATGTTACACCTATTCCATCCGATTCCACACGCAGGAAGGGCGGTCGTCGTGGTCGCCGTCTGTAAATTTTACAGCATACAATGCAGAAAAGAATGCACATTATGTTCATGTATTTGTATGTTTCTAATTGATGAATACATTGTAATAAAAATCTAAAACACCGATATAAGTTTTAACTGAAGTGTGGTGCGAGTTCTCCGCTAGGCCAACATGTCAAGTCTTGGGCATTTAATGGGAACTAAATAAGGCAACGTTTCAAAGTGTTTCAAATGGGTGCTAAGCATTCGCTGTTAGCAGGTTCGCCTCCCTGGCTAATCATTCCAATAGTTCAATAAATGCTACAATTTCATTTCATATCTATACAAGCGTAGTAGCCGTTAGAAACTCACAAAATTAGTTTACAGCAGACGTGATCAGCATCAGTGCTGCCAACTTTTTACCAGAATAAAAAGCTGTTTTTAGATGGAAGAAACG
>NW_022046029.1:122972-134780 GCF_001654015.2 Drosophila navojoa | reverse complement strand
TCTGCCCATGGGCGATGCAGTACCATGCGACGCGGATGGTCAGCCCGCGGACTGCACTGACTGCTCAGACTCCGCTAACTTGATGGATCCCGACTGTCTATTAGCAGTAATACCAACTGCGGCGCCAGTAGTATCGGAGCCGCCAGCCGACGGAGCCACAACAGCAGGAACCGGAGCAGGAACAGGCACAGACACTACGGCTGCACCCGCTGCTGGCCAGAAGACAAGGACGAAGCGCAAGTGGAAGGTGGTCAGGAAGCCTGGCAAGACTGTCATCAAGAGGCGCAGAAATGGTTCCTCAAAGGCTTTTAGAGGATAAATGATCCATAGATGATAACTGATCTGAGCGACAATCATGGAACGAAATCAACCGAGTTTATTTTACAAATAGGTATAAGAATTGTTAAATTGTGCACATTAAATACATAGAAATCTTCATGCATTCGAATTTGTTTTCTTAGAAAGTTAAGAGGGTAGGTAAGGCATACTCCTGGGCATATCATTTGGGAAATCATAAGATTGTGTGTATATGATGTGAATATTTGTTTGTTTCGGCAAACTTAGAAATTACAAAAGAATGTTTGGCATTATCTCCTATCAATTAGTGCAATAAATGCCGTTGCTTAAAAGTGATCTCTCAGCTGATTGACTGATTGACCTCGGATTCAGCGGCTTATTGTTTTATGACTGGCAATAGAAACTCTGAATTGAATTATAGACTCTCTTTAAGGAAAGACTGTTAAGCTCACAGAGAATGTTGTAGACTGAGGAAATTTTATGTTAGTTAACTGTTAAATTTTTGGGAACTAACTTCAGAAATGTAGCATTTATTGATTATTCCGATATGTCACGATATGCTTGAGAAGTGAAAGGAACAGGGTTGCTCGATATGCCACATAAACATTCTTTGCTTTTGAATTGGGCTAGGACATTAAAAAGGGAATAGAGAGACCATCGATCGAGCCATTTATAAAAACTTGTAGCGTGAGAGATAAACGCTGGAAAAGTTGCTAAAAGGTGCTGCAAACGTATCGATCAGCCCATATGCAGGAGACACCAGTGAAAAGCCAGAGCTGGACCTTAAAGCATGGAATTGTCTACTCTGAGTCGTTCGGCTGATTATAAATTGAAATTAAAAATTGTAATTTCAGTTGTTGTTTAAGATTTTAAATGGGACTTTGAAAAGTTTATTGGGCCATGAAAATCATTTTAATTATGCTCTTTGTTTTACGAGCTTCAAAACAAACTAACGCACAAACATAAGAGCATAAAAACCAAAATCTTTTTGAGGTCAGGCCGCCTATGGGCTGTCACATTATTCGCGCATATCAAGTCAAACAAAACCAAATGAAATTATGCTGGCATCAAACCATAAATTGAATCAAGCTCAGCTCACAGAAATAACAAAGGCAAAACTTTTATTTCATCATTCGATGAATCTAAGTGTGTTTGTGTGTTTTCTTTTTTTTTTGTTTTTTTATATATAACTTTTATGCATGCTTTGATGCCACGTATGAGAATTGTGCTTGTGTTTGTGTTTTTGGCTAGCAGGATAGCAGCTTATGACGTGTGCTGTAAACAGAAAAAAAGAAGAGAAATGCTTAAAATTGAAGCTGACTCCAACACCTCGCAAAGCAGATGCCAAAACAATTGCATTCAAGCGTAAATAAACTTGTGTGTGCGTGTGTCGCTTGTATTCTATCTATCACTCTCCTTCTATTTCGTTGCTTGTTAGATAGTGCGTATGAGTGATTTTTGCCCCCCACTTTTCTGTTGTCTAATGTGCAGTTATTTACTCGACTCTGTTGCTATCTATCTCTCTCTTCATACATTGTGTGTGTGTGTGTGAGTGTGGACTTGAAGTGTTTGTCATTTCTTCCGCACGTTTGACTTTTGGGCATCGTTTAAAGTTGAGCAAAAAAAAAAAAAAGAAATAAAAATCTGTAGCATACTTTTGTGCGTATTAAATTTCCATTAGATACAGACAAAAAGTTTCAGTTTGTTCTACTTATTTGAAAACTTCGAGCTGACCTATCGATGGAATAGCTATTAGCAAGCCCACGAGCAAAGAAGTAAATCGACATTCAGATATTTTGCCCATTAGAGAACTTTTCTTTTTTTTGTTTTTATTTTCGTATGCATTTGACAATTCGTTTAATTAACTTACCCAGCTGTTAATTGTATATGCATATAAATATGTGTACATATATATTTTTTTTTTCCTTCAAAGAGTGCAAATAATTATTAATTTATTGAATTCTGTTAATGTTGCAGCAGCAAAATTAATTGGCAATTAATGTCAACAACAGTCGAAAACGCCAAGCGAGATATAAACTTGCTCGACACGACGGCAGCAGGGGACCGAAAAAAACCTATTTGAAAATGGTCGTGTCTGTTTATTATTGGATATACGCAGATAATGCGAGTGCTGAAAGTGGACAGAGAAATGCTTAATATACCAGCCGTGTGTGAAATACAATTCAATTATATTATAATCAATTTGACGTGCGTTGAAAGGAATGCATTATTGAACTGAGCACATGAAACGTATTTCAATTAACTCCAGCGCTTATGTCGATCCATGTTTCCATCTAATCGAGAGCTGAGCTTCGGTGTATCTACATAATATATGTATATTTATTTAGTATATTTATGTGGAATTCAAGACATAAATCAGAGCAGTCATACAATTTCTAAAGTTTCTGCTCTATTTACACACACACACATACGCATTCAGCAGTTATATGTATAATATTGCACTCGTGTGCCAGAATTAGCCATTAGTCGAAGCCATAAATTCTACGCTCTGCTAAACATATTAAGTGGGCAACTAAGTCCGGCTCTGCTAGCCATAAATATCAATAGGCACTCAATGGAGCTGGGCTGGGGCCTGCTTTGGGCTTTGCTTTTAGCCAAGACAATGTGGCCCATTAAGACTTTTAATCACCATCGTCATGATGTCTATTAGCCAACTGCAGGCAGCTTCTGCGACATGTACATAATAGTAGTGTGAAAATAATAATAAAATAAAATAAATTAATAATAATAATAAACTCCTGCAATCAGCATTCAGTTTGACAGATAGACATAATATAATAATAATTTCAATGCCGGCTTTTTGTGCCCTTTGCCCACTAATCGTGTCTACAGACCAAAATTTGTAAAAAATAAAATAATTAAAAATAATTGTGGGCAACGTTTTTTGTTCTTTCGCCTAAGCAGCAATTTGTTTTCATAATTTTATGTGCTTTATGACCAAGTTTAGGCCTAAAATCAAAATCTTTTATACTTTTAGTTATTTAGTTATTTAGTTATGCGTAAGTTTAAATATTATAATAATAGTAATTTTCCGTAACTCATGGATACAGTGTAAGGCTGAGCTTATTTGAAAGTCTCCCATTGAGGCAGCTTACTTGGCATAAAAAAACTTTTTTATTTGATTTTTCAGCATTTGAGCATATTTCTCTAGAATTTTCACTCAATTGGCTTTCCATACACTTGACCTCATGCAGTTGAGCTGTAATCAAGGCAATAGTCGAGGTGTTGGCAAATATTTTTATTGAATTTGGCAATTTACATTTGCAAAAAAAAAAAAAATAAATAAATAAATAAACAAAATAAATAAATAAAAATAAATATTAAGCGGAAGAAAATTATTCCTGATCGTTCCGTATATAAACTTATGGAAGGAAGTTTTTACATATGACTCTCTATATATTGTTTTGCACTTTAAATGATAAATTTAATATTTTATAGCGTATATTATTGTTTATTTGTTAATATATCTTTTGATTATCATTAATTTTAATTATATTATTTTCATATATTTACACATAATATTTAAGTTAATATATTAAATTTCATGATTTTAAATATCTCATGACTGTATACAAATTTATAATCAATGTTTTTTCTTATAATTTTTATTATATTAAATTCATTTAATTATTTTTTTTATTCAGTTTTCTTTTTTTTCAATTTCTTATTTAATTTTATTACTTTTATATACTATCAAAAATCCAACTTCAATTTAAATAAAATATGGCAATGCTTAAGCCATATTTGCAGATCCGGTTTCGCCAGCCTTAACTTTATTATAAAATAAATAATTAACAATTGGAATGGACAAATTCGCTATATGGATGCCACATCTGTTAAACAAATAAAAAAATTTTGTTTGATTAAAAACATGCTGCTTTATTCAAGTTGACTTCATTTTCACATTGAGGTCTCTCTTATGTACATATATACATACATACTTGTACACTCAGGTATATGGGTTTGCTCAGAGTTGTGTTTGCTTCAGCTGCGCATTCATGTTCAAGTGTACGCATATGAGTCGCATTCAGGGCGCAAATTTATTCATTCCAGCAGACAGGCTGCTCTAATTATGCATGCCATCTTCGTTCGTTCGCAGGTGAGCATGCAGCATGCACCGGCATTGCGGTAGGCTGTGATTTATTTTAAATTTGTCGACTACACCTGGGCGGCACATTTCTTTATGCTCTTTTCCTGCAGTTAAGCTGAAGGGGGGGATCAAATAAAGCCATCAGGATATTTCTGTATCTGTGTGTGTAGATAGCTGCCAATAGGCAGTGGAAGATAGAGAAAGAGTTTGAAAAGCACAAAAATGAGAGGGGGAGCGGTATACAGGAAGAACATTTCAGAAATACATACATATATATAGAGAGAAGAAAATTAGTGAGAGAACTTTTGAAAACTATCAAAGGAGAGAGAGAGAGAGAGAGAGAAATGAAAAATGAAAATTGAAAATATATCTATCTGATATTTTATATGCAACTTTAAAAATACCGATGTATCAATCACAATCACAATCCGTGCAAAAAACAAGAATAATAAGAATATAATAGTAAGAGATAACAGAGAAAAAGAGAGCGAGAGAGAGAGAGAAAGAAGGTAAAATACAGGCAATGGGAGAGAAAGAGAGAGAGAGATATATATATAGAGAAAGAGATAACATATAGTTCTAATGTTAATGCCTTACATTATTGAAGTTATCTTCACAAATATTTTGCTGCTCGCGTTTGCTTCGTACTACCAAAGGAATATCGGTGATTCACCATTGTTCATATCATGAAAAAGAGGAAGGAAGGAAAAGTTTATTAAGCAGGAAGCTCATATTATTATTTATGAACTTTAATTAAATCGAATCTCATAGAAAATGTCTGACTGAATAATTGATTATTATTATCTATATTAACTCTCTAATAAATCCTATGCCAAAGGCTATTCTCAATTCTGCATTAAACTAAATCGCATTACTTCAAGTTGTTCGTTAATTTAGCTGGTAAATGAAATATATCATGAGAAATTTCCATTTTCGAAATGAATAATTAAATCCTTTACGTAGAACGTTGGCTTAAATATTTGTTTGGCTGCACACATACCAATATACATATGTATATGATATAACCTCATATCATTAAGTAATTTGAGAACTCTTCATTATAAAGCCCGAGGAGCTTTCATCGCAGCTCAGTAATTATACAAATGTACAAATGTATTCCAAGGTTGGTTCGAGAGCCTTTCCATTTATTGTGTGCACGGGCATAAATTACGACTGGGGCGTGGCAGCATAAATCATAACACTAAGCAAAAAATAAGTAAAAAAAAAAAAAAGAATAAAATAAACGTAAATAAACAGAAGAAAACAATTTTCACATAAACAACAGAAAGCAATGCCGTCTGAATTTAGGCCGAGCTGCGAGAGTGTTTTTTATGCGTTGCGAGTCTTTGGCTTACTCCTCCTACTCCTGCTCCTCCTGCTCCTTTTCTTTTTTTTTTTCACTGGCAGCAAATAATTTATTAGCTGGACTACTTAGGCCACATGGCCAAAAAGTGTTTGCGTCTCGGTGTAAATCAGTTAAAGTCAATTCTGTGGCAGCGCCCGCCTCCTGCCAGCTGCCTCCTGCTAGCAGCCACCTGGCTGCTGCCACATCATTTGAGCGCAAGTCGATTAGAAAATTTAATTAGGCTCGCAAGACAGCTCAGCATTCACAATTGATTAGGCAACCTAATTGAACCCGCGGCGAGTGTCAGCAAAATCTTAACTCGAGCTGCGATAATGAGCAGCATCAGTAGTATCTCCCTCTCTCTCTCACTCTCTTTCTCTCTCTCTCTGTCTGTTTTATCATCTGTATCGTCTTCATTGTGAGCAGTATGGAAATCAATCAAGCCAACGCCTTCAGGTACAAACTCAATATTCTTGCACAATTCTTCACGCTGTCAGTTTTTTCACTTTTGACGCTTGTCAAAATGAGTTCAGATGTTTGAAGTGCCGACGAGTGGAGGCGGCGTGGGCGTGGGCGTGGTTAATCTCGACCATTTGAGCTCGAGTCGCCTAAAATATGTATATATATATTTCTTTTTTTTGTAAATTGTTGGGCCAACATTCGAGATTGGCCATCGGGCTTAACGGGCATTAACGGGGCATTTGATTGATTAGCTTCTGCTCTCTGGGATTCGGGATTAATAAGACTGGCAGCCAGTCAAGGCTGTTGCAAAAATTGATTTTTTTTAGATTAGATTGCAGCTTTCTGGGGAATGCGGGAATGGAATTCGCGATTGAAATTGTTTGATTGAAGAGCCTTTTGGCCGTTGGAGCTTCCATTTCGTTTTAATTTAAATTTTTAAATTGTTTGGCTTTTTTTTGTTCATTCTGGCTCTTTTTTTCGGCACATTAGGCTGGATTAAAGTTTCGCCGTGTCGACCCTCATTCTGCTCGGTAATTGAGTTATGCAATTAAGCTGGAGAGGCCTCAAAGAAAGCAGCTTGATTTAATTTAAGAATGCGTAACAAAGTGTAGTTAAAATGCCGTTGCCTATTCATAATTTGCCAGCCACGAAAATACCTTAACAAATTGTTTCGAAACACTTTTACGTGCTGGGGGCTCATCCTGTCCAAAGTACGCGTCCGGGTCCGGGTCAAATTTACCTTATCAATCAGGCCGCGTGACGTGAACCAAAAGCTCCCAGAGCTAGAGCCAGGGCCTGAGCGTGGGCAATGGTCCCTACATATTTTGGATGCGCTCAATCAAGCGCCAAGTCCGCAACAGTTTGTAAGACCCATTGAAGTTGGCTTAGCTAAAGTTTCGCCCGTTATTGTAGCTACTATTGTTGTTGTTGTTGTTGTTGTTGTTATTGTTGGTTTTGCTCTGCCCCTTTGGCAGCTTTGTCTTTTGTGTGCTGTCCACCTTTTGACTTTAGCTCCGCAAAGTTTTGTGGCCCCGTTTTGTGGCGCTAATTTGTTGTTGCACGTGGCTCGTCCCAAATGGAGCGCGTCATTAGTTGGCAGCGTTTGCCTGCGCCACTCACAGACTTTGATTCCCCCCACTCCCACAATGCCCCCCCCCACGATTTATTATTAATTGGCCACCGGCAAAAAGTTCGCCTCGCCTACTGGTTGTTGGCCAAGTTGTGCTAGCTACCACGTGTATTTCAATTATTAACACTTGTGCGCCGGCATTTCATTCCACTTAATTGTTTAATATTTTACAGCAATTTCAGGTTGGCACAACTTTCGTTTTGACGTTAATTTTTTTGTTTTCTATTTTTTTTTTTTTTTTTTGCCTAAATACTGACATAAATATCGTCTATTTAATTAAAACTTTTCCTTTCCATTTGCCTCATTGCAGCAAGCGCCGCGCCACACGCTATAATTACGTACTTCTCGGTGTCAACATGATTGACGGTGAGTTTCCATTTGAATAGCTTGTTTAGAAATTACACAATTTTAATGGGCGGAATTGTTAAAGTGCAATTGTTTTCTTTTTTATGAAGGAACAAGTTTTGCAAATATTACGTATACGTAATTTTATTTCGAGTTAAATTCGTTTTTTTTTATAGAATTTATCATCAAAATTTTGTATTTGAATTTTTTTATATTATATAAATTAAAATAGCAAAATTTGGAAATTTTGAATCAATCTCTTTCAACTCAATCAATTGATTTTAATGCATATTATGCTTAAAAAATTTGGATTGATTTTAATTGTTCTTTATTTAATTTGTAAAATGGCAAACAGAAATTTTAATAATTTTTATAGAAGTGCTTTATTAAATTTTTTTCTTTTTCTTTTTTTTTTCAATTAATGTTTATGCGTGAATATACATATGTATATATATTGTGTTTTTCCTTTTTCAATATTAGATACGCCTATTAAATAATATAAACATATTAACTATTTAATTATTTACCTTATGAAAATATTTCTTTATATTTACTTATTGAATAGTACAAAAAAAGTTATTAATATTTATTAATAATAGCTGCTTGTGTTTACCAACTGAATCCAATAAAAACGAATTTAATATTTAACCCGTAATGATGGTAAATCCTTTTAAGTTATGTCAACAAAAAAGGCAAACACACACACGCTCTGTTTTTTTACTCGTATTATAATCAATTGCAAACATTGATTCAATATTTAACTTGAGAGTTTTGGTCAAACTAGAACAATGGCTTTTTAATTGAAAAATGTTTCACACAATGTAAATAAATGATGAAATTGCGCTTTTTAGCGAGCCAATAAAAAAGACCCAAAAGCCTGCATAAAAAATAGATTAAATATTAAAATTAAATTAATGCAATATGCAAATATAATCAATATAAAACATTAAGATTGGCGCGTAAAAAATGCGTTTAATTATTATTAATGCTTGCCCTATTGGAATTTAATTAATTTCGCCAAAAATATTTCAAATAGATGGCATTGTTTTAAATTTTAAATAGTTGCAAACACACGCACACACTGCTGTCTCTTTCTGTGTGTGTGTGTGTGTGGGTGTTAAGGTCTGGCAATAGAATTAAAGCGCTTTACGCTGCGGTCACAAATCGCTTTTAATTGCTGCCGCAGCGGCAACTATTGTTGTTGTTGTTGTTGCCCAACTAGGCATTAAATAACGCTGAAAACAACAACTTGAAAGGCAACAACAGCGGCGAAAATTGCATTGCATTTAAGCGGATTTAGATTTGGTTTTGTGCGCTTTTCCAATTGTATTTGTTTATGCTTTAATTTGGCATTGAATATGCAAGCCGCCAACTGCAATCTGTGCACATGCATGTGCATGCATATACATGCATATATGTATGTATATGTGTGCAGCCACGCCCACACATGCAGACATCAATTGGCTCATGTGAACAGCAGCTGCATTCAGCCCTGGCTTCTGGCTTGACTCTGTCCTCCATTTTGTAGCATACTTTTGTGCTGTTTGCATTTTGTTGCTCTTCGAGGCAGCAGCCGCAGCGACAGCGGCAAAAAGTGCTTTGTAAATACGCAGCCAGTCGCGTCGTGTAGTATTTAAAGAGGCGCAACTGCTGCTCGCAGCCCGCAGCCGGCGGCCCTCGCTCCTCGATCCAGTTGCTGCTGCTTCTATAATTGTGCGTGTGTGTGTGTGCCTGAGTGTGTGTGAGCTGTTTGTATAGCAGCGTCTTTTTATGAACTTGTTAACAATCTAACGACCTTTTCTGCTTTGCCCCTAAGCCCCTGTTGCCCCGTTATTGCCATTTCTGCTGCTGCTGTTGTGTGGTTGGCAACGTTTATTCTAACCGAGCGAATCATATGTTTGCGCATAACAAATATTTGCATACTTTTGGGCTGCTTATAAAAATAACATAATTTGATTTTGAGCAGAGGATGTGCAAATGTGATTTGTGCATATGTCAAAAGACGGGCACTCTTCTCTCTCTCTCTCTCTCTCTCTCTCTCTCTCTCTCTCTCTCTCTTTCTCTGTGAGTGTAAATAGCTCTCAGTCAAGTGCTCAACAGATTTTTGATTATGCACAACATATAGAGATATCTGTTAAGCAACATCCAATACATATATCAATTCAATACTTCAAATTCGACTTCAATACAAATTTCTAGAGGCCTGAAACTAGTTCTGGCAAATGCAAATCAGTTGGAGAGTTGACAATGCTTCGGTTTTGAATTTGAATTTGCTTTAATGTAGCGCTCCAGTTCGAGTGTGTGTGTGTGTATGTGTGTGTGTGTGCTAAACGAATATGGCACGAGTGTATTGGTCAAGCAGCGAGCAACTAAAAGCGTGCAACATACAAAAAGGCAAGCAGAAACAACATTTTCCGGCTGCCTGTTTAAAACTTGGGACTTGACTGGCAACAACAACAATAACAACAACAAGAACAACAGAGAGTTCATTAATTATTCATAGTGTTCAGCAGCAAAGTGTTTATGTGGCAAACGCTGCCCACAAAATGAACAGCATTCGGGCAAGGACACACAGCAAAGGGACCAGCAACAACCTGGCACACAAAACAGCAAAAGAATAGAGCAGGAGTGGGAGCAGCAGCAGCAGCAGGAGTGGGAGCAGCAGCAGCAGGAGTGGTAGCAGACAGGACAAACAAAATTATGCAAATTCAACTTTTTTTCTCAACATAAAAATAAACTAGCTGCCGAAAAGCAGAGGCACAAACTGTCCCCTGCTCCCCAGCCAGCCCCTGCTGCCGTCCCTTTGCCTGCTCCTCCTCCTGCTATAGAAAATTGACAATATTGTTAACAGCTTCTTTTAGAGCGCAGCTGATTAGATCGAAGTCGAGCAGTCGCCCCAATCGCCTGGCCACGCCCACTGCTCGCCATTGCGAGCGGGACAGTAACAAATCCTTACGTGCTAAACGCACATTCGACAAACAGAACTGAATTTGCTTTGCCTTCTGCCTTGTCAATTGCCATTTGTAAACATTGGGCTGCCTGTTAATGGTCAAATTTTAAAGGCTTCGTTTTTCTGTTTTTTAGACCCAAGCCACACGTACCCGAGCTATACATGAGTGTGCCTGTGTGTGTGCGTGTGTATTCATATGCTTGTGCCTGTGTGTGTGTGTATGCGGCTTTTGTGCAAATCGTTATTGAATGCCCAAAATTTCGAATTGCACCCATGGCGACAGTTTGTGTGTTTTGTCTGTAAATGTACAACGCCCGAGCGAGTGTATGTGTGTGTGTGTGTGTGTGTGGCTGGCCGTTGATGATTTGTTTTGTGATTTGAATGCAGCAAAAGGATTTTAGTTGGTGTCCAGCACTTGCGTCCATCTAAGTGCCAATCGGGGAGTAATCTTTAGTGCGCCCTCTGATGGATATGTTCAAATTATACTCAAACGCCCTCTGCTCACTTGATGGCACCAATTGAGTGCTTCCAGAGAGACGAGTTACATTTAGGTGGAAGCAAATAAACGATATTTAAATTTATTTTGTATGTATATGGGACAGATAAATCTAAAATAAAAACCTATCTCTTTTATAAATTAAGTGTTCTATATTACACAGGGTACTCCAGCTTCCATTTTGTAAGCTTAATCTCTATAAATTTTGCCAATTTAGGTGATTTATCTGTTACAGCTGAATTTTCATATATTTTATAATAAAAATCAATATAACATATATACATAAATAAATACATTACAAATATAATTTTAAGATATTCTATTGTTGTTTAATAAAAAAGAGTCCTTTTTTAATATTATTATTATTTTATATAAATAAATATTAACCTTTATTATTATTTTATATAAATATATATTTACCTTATATTCCTACACGTAAATTTTATTAATTTTCATTTGCTATAGTATTTAAAATATTTTCAAATTTTATTTTAATTGAAAAACTTAAAAATATATATAATGAATACAAAAATACGTACTTAAATATTTATTTAGTTATAATATACTATAATATAAAAATATGTTTCAGGATATAATATAAAAAACTATATAACATAAATATTATAATATAATATAATATAATATAATATAATATAATATAATATAATATAAT
>NW_022046029.1:100986-119300 GCF_001654015.2 Drosophila navojoa | reverse complement strand
GTATGCAACTTGTTATAAATACCTCAGGCTAACGTAATTGTGCTTGACTTGGCTTCATATTTGAGCAACAACCGCAATTTCCCCAGGCACATACAACAAGGCTGTCGATGCCGAGTGGGCGAGAGAGAGAGAGAGAGTGAGTGTGTAAAAGAGAGAGAGAGACAGACAAACTGCACTTTATTATTATATTCAAAAACAATAAAGTTTTGTGTCGTATGCAGCAGACGCAACGTGTCGTTAGGCGGCAGACAATGCAATTATATTGGATGTGCTTTTAGAAGTATCTGTAAGACACAAATGAACGTCAGCGGCATGACGACAATAATGAGTGCCTCGACTCGAGCTGAGTTGAGGCGACAGCCGCAGACAATAGACAGGCCCAGACAAAGTTGCCTCTACTTCGGCATTATGATACACAGTTGCAGCCAGGAGCCAAATACAATGCAAATGCGAATGCGAATGCGAATGCGAATGCAAATGCAGTCATGTTTTCGCAGAACTTTGGACGCCATGGGCCAAGCGGGAAGTTCGCTGAATGCGGCTAATTGAAAATGCCGAACTGTGCAACATGTCCAACTCAACTCGATAACTTGATAACAGCAGCCACAGACAAGTTTGCGCCGTTAATTGAAGTGGCAGAGGCAGATAGGCTAAACAACAAGTGCAAGTCTTAAACAAGCGTAATATCAATTTATTTACAACTTACGTTACATATTCGCCCCCCGCCAACTACGTGACTAAGATTTACCACTAAAAAATATCGCTTGAGCTGCAAACTTCTTCAGAAATCCTTATCCCAGCCGCTCAGCTCTTCGGGCGGCTCGTAGTCCGTCTCCACGCCCAGCGGCATAAAGTATTGCAGGTCGGTCAGACTCCTCAGCACGCGCTTGATGGGCGAGGGCAACTGCTTCTGCTTGAGCTTATTCCAGTCCAAGCTATCGAACCAGCTGTGCCGCTTGATATCCGCAATGCCCTTGCGCTGATAGCCCAGTCGCTCCGCGGGCAGCTGCTTGCACAGGTGCCGTATCAGGTTCTGGGCGGACTTGGGTATGCGCGAGGGCATGTGGATGACATCGATGCCGCTGAGGATGTTCTGATAGATCTTCACCTGATTGACCCCTCGGAACGGTGTCTTGCCCACCAGCAGCTCATAGACGAGTATTCCCAGTGCCCAGTAGTCCACGGATCGATCGTGACCACGGTCCAATATTATCTCTGGCGCCACATACTCGGGCGTGCCGGCAAACGTGTTTGTCTTCTCGTTGGGGCGCACATACTTGGCAAAGCCAAAGTCCACCTGACCAGAAATGAGGAGAGATTTATTAATTTCTAATAGAATACCAAAGTCCATCGATTTTTTTTATACAATATTGGGATCTACGACAAATTTCAAGTCTCTAACTCTTGTAGGTGCTGAGATCGGGGCGTTCAAGCATACGGACAAAGGGAGGAACATACAAACTAACAGAACTAAATTGACTCTACCGGGCTTATGAGCTCTGCCCTGCCTCCCTTATAAAACATTTCCGAATTTTCAGGAGAAACTCTTAAGTGACATTCGGCTTACCAGTTTGCAGTAGCCATCGCTGCTGAGCATTAGGTTCTCTGGCTTGAGGTCTCTGTAGATGAAGTTGTGGGAGTGCAGAAAGTCAAAGGCTTCCACAACGCAGCCAGCTATGAATTTGGCAGTCTTATCATCGAAATACTGACGCTTTGACATGACCGTCCAGACGTCGCCGCCCATGCAGGCCTCCATCAGAAAGTACACATACTTCTCGTTACGATAGGTGCGATAGAGTCTAGATGGGACAGAGCGGGTGTTAGAAATGTTAAGTTAATTTAAAGCAGATCCCACTCACTGCACTATGAAGGGCGAAGCGCGACATTTGATCATCACGTTCTTCTCATTGTACACATGCTCGATTTGATCCTGTTTGACGACCTCGATCTTCTTTATGATCTTCAGCGCAAATGTCTGATTGTTGTGGGTGACCAGATCCACCCGGCCGAAGGCACCGGCGCCCAGGGTTGCCACCTTCTTCAGATCCGAAATGGCAATGTGGGCGTGCTCGTTGTCGAACTCGGTGCTGCGAGTGCTCGCACGGCCATTCTCAATGGCCTGCTCCTGCGGCTTCTCGCTCAGCTGCTTGATGGTGCCCAGGTAACTGATGAATGCTCTGAAAAGGGCGTGGGAAATGTTGTCAGGGAGGCTTGCTTGTTGGCAGACTCTCTCCACTCACTCTCTGTCCAGCTTGAGCACTTCAGTGCCCGGCGCATCGGCATAGACACTCGCTTGTCTCACGTCCGCATTCATCAGCGCCTGCTCTCCGAAGTAGTCGCCCCGTTTCCGCTTGGCCACGACCTGCTCCTGCTTGGACTCGTCCCTCTTCTTGATGGTCACCGTGCCGCCGCGTATGATGAAGAACTCATTGCCCACCTCGCCCTCGCGCACAATGCAGCTGCCGGTTTCATAGAATTTCTGCAAGAGAAGCAAATCTCCCCCAAATGAGTATGGACTCAACTATAGCTGAGCTCCTTAGCTCAAGCACTAACCCGCTGCAATAGATCCACAACTTTGTTGAGTACACTCTCGTCGAGCTCCTGCAGGAAAGGCGCTGAGCGCAGGAACTGCAAATTCTCCTCGCGCTCCCGCGAGCCGGAGATTTGCATGATGGCTCGAAATGTCTCGCGCGTTATCTTCCAGACTCGAGCATCGGTGGCAGCTGTTGGAGAGAAGGACCTTAACGTTTTTTCGCCTGGAATCTCTGAATTTACGCTCACCCTTAATGGTGGCCTTGCGTGGCGCGTTATAGAGTATTGCCAGTTCGCCAAAAACCGTGGCTGGGCCGAAATTTCCGACATGTTTGCCCGCCTGTATGACGTCGTAGTAGCCCTCGGCGGAGACAAAGAACTCGGAGCCCTCGTCGTGCTCGTTGATGATGTAACTGTTCTTCTTGTAGCTGGCCGGGGCCATTGCATTGATGACCATGTCCTTGCGCTCCTTGTCCATTAGATTATTGAGGAAATCATTGCGCTCGATGGCCTCCAGTATGAGATTGCGTGTGCTATGGATAATGGCATTGATATATACATATATATATAGATGGGGTTTACCTTGGCCAATAAACCAGAGTTGTTTACTCGACTTACGCTTCGTCCTTTGCATTAAATTCGATTTCAATATTCTGCTGCACGGGCAAATTCGGTCGCACATAGATGAGGCCACCCTCAACGCGATGTGTTTTGGCTGTGGAGCCTCTGCGGCTGCTCTTGCTGCCCGAGTCGCTATCCTTGCGCTGGCCCACTTCATCCTAATTGATGCGGTTGATTACGAGCAGTGGCAGTGGCATCGAAAATAAAATATAAATGAAGCAGACATTCGGTTATTTAGCTGTTTGTTTTCCACCGTCCAATCTCTTAACGTGGTCAACTGAGTTTTCGTGGTTATTTGTTGACAGTTCGAGTGGAGCATCCAGAGATTGGAGCAGAGTAATTTCGCTTGATACATAAACACGGGAAAACTTCATATCTCTCCTGCACTAACAGTTTAATTTCTGTGGGGGCGGGAGAATTTTACGACCGCCCATCATGACGCGAACTGTCACCCATTAAAAATTTAGCTCCATTTACACAGCGGAATTGCAGTCATTTGAAGCATTTGCTGCTGGCAGCCAGAGTCAAGGCTTAATCGCTGCACGTGGGCGGCCCGAAGGATAATTTAGGGCTGGCGGCTTACAAGGCGCAACATCAGCCAAAAAAATCGCCAGTTGCGGGCTGGCGAATTTCGCTGTCTCAGCGGCAGCTTAGCAAATGGAGCAGGATTGGGCTTGGGCTACAGGTAGAAGCACAGGTGGACTCTGGCACAGCAATGGAACGAGAAATGGCAACAGCTGCATTCAGGAAGCGAGCGAGACAGAGAGGTAGAATGAGAGAGAGAAAGAGAGAGAGAGAGAGCTAGGATAGGGAAAGCAACAGTTTTATCTGTTGGCTGCTTTTGTTGGCCAAAAGTTAGAGTTCATGTCTGTTGGCCAACAATTAACATTCCGTTTGTAATTAGTAGCATGTCGAGGAGCCAGCTCTGTCTCCCTCCGGGCACCCCACGATTAGTTGCTACAATAATACACCGACTTTTGCGTAGTGTTGGCTTATGTTTTGTTGCCTCACTACCCCCATTCTACTGTTGTTATAGTTGTGATACAATATATGTATGTTGTGGCAGTGGGAAATATTTAATTAGTAATGGGTACTTAGTTACTGCCACAGCCAGGTTAACAGAGCTGTTGGCCTCGTTTAAAACGGGCTGCACATTCGGGTGGGGCAAGAAACAAGTTTCATTCGGATGCAAAACTTTGTTGAATGTAATTATCCAGATATGCATTTCTAGTGTAGAATGGTGTTGAGAGAAAGGGCCTTATGATAATAATGATGATGATGATGTTTACTGTGAAAGCAGTGTAATTTATATTGCTGAGGCTCATATGATTATATCAAATATATATAATCATATTGATGTACCATCAGAAGTCTTCCGAATGGGGGAGAGAGATAGAGTAAGTGAGGGACAGAGAGTGAGAGAGAGAGGGAGACAGAGACAGAGAGAGAGGAAGAGGAGAGTTAGAGGAAGAGAGAAGAATGGAGAAGGTGAGAGAAAGCGGAAGACAGAGACAAACATAGAGAGAGATAGACAGAGGGAGGGTGAGAGAGAGAGAGAGAAAGAGTGTGTGAGTGAATGCGAAAGAGAGATAAAGAGAGAGCGAGAGACGTTTATTGGACTGAGCCACATAAGTCATATTTGAAACCTTAAAAATATTAAGAAAAGCTTCCCCATGGGCCAGGCTTATAAAGAGACAGAGTGAGACAATATGATTCATTAGAATGTCCAATAATGCAATTTAAGTAGAATTGAAATGATCTCACATAGAATCAAAGGCACTAAAAGACATCGCATGAATGAATAATGCATTATGCTATGGAATACTGTTATTGTGTCCACAATCGAAGAAATAACAGCTCAAATTATTCTTCAAAAATCGTTGGTATATGATTGTCTTAAGTCATTCAGAAAATTGTATAACGAGGACTCGGTCATAAAATTTTTGCTTTATATGCAATACATAAATATAATGATTAGTCACCATCTTTGGTAGCCACACCTACAACTTATAAAATACTTTATCGCGCCCCAGCTCTTATTTGGCTTTATTGAACTCTTCACACAAATGGGATTGCAGGGGTTCGCTACGAGTACCTTGACTACTACTTTAATGCAGCATTCCCCTGGCCTAGAGGCATACTTGACAGGATTGTTAAGGAGACTGAGCTGCTTATTTGACCACTATCTGTGCCCTGCACATATCAGGCCAGCTGCACCACTGATGCGAGCACTCAAAAGAAAAACCACGAAATACCGTTCTATCATGTTTTACCACAGCCCAGATGATTCATTACGTACTTGAGTGACTACACCGTCCGGTACATCGCCTGGCGGCAGTTCCTTGGTGGCAGCCGGAGGTTCGGTGCTTCGCTTCTTGCGCAAATGGAGTGGGGTAACCGGCTTTAGGAGCTCCACTGGCAACGGCGGCGGTGGTGGTATGTTAATGTGCGGCATTGTGGATACACGACGTCGCTGGCCGTTGTTGGCGAACGTTGGCTCGTTGGTGGCTATCGTGCTTTTAGATCTTCTTAGATAATTGAAGGAGACATTTGAGGGCTCTGCCGGTGCGGATGAGGGCTCTACCAGGCGCTGCTGCTGTCGGTCCGTTGGCAATGTGCCGTTAGTGAGCTTGAGCTTGTTGTTGCTGTTGTTGTTGTTGGCATCATTGCTGTGACAGGACAAAGTGTCATCAGTATGCTGTTCGGCATTTAGTACCTGTGTATGACCAATGAAAAATTTAACATTTGCCTTTGTCGGCGTCGCTGGTGTGAATATCGAGGACGTGGCTGTCGATGGGGTTTGCTGTTGGACTGGCTCATTGTGGCCAGCGCTCTCATCAGTTATGCCATTCACACTTCCTTTGAGTTTTGGCTTGCCAGCCACAACATTGCCAGTCAGTGGCAGCGCCAGCTCCTGCTCCTGCCGCTGCTCCTGCTCCTGCTCCTCTCTTGTATGGCTTTCATCAGTGTCACTTTGAACATCATCGCCATCCATATGGGGCGCCTCGGTGGGCAGCGCTGTGGGGCGACGTTCTTTGACGGGTTTTAATTTTGAATTGTTACGTGTGACATTAATTGCACTGCCATTGGCCATAGAGCTCTTCTCCTTGTCCGTCTCCCTCTCCTTGTCCTCGGTTTGAGGTCTGCTCCTGTTCGAGCGAAACTTTTTTGTCTGCTGCTGCTGCTGTGGCTGCTGTTGCTGACTCTCTAGGAGCTCGGTGTTGACCACATTTTCGGCCACAGCTTCGAGCGGCTGGGCGGCGGAGCTGGAGGGCTGTTGTCTTAGGCGCTGCAGTTGCGCCTAATAGGGCCCGGGGGTATAGCCAGGTGTGGACGTACGCCCCAAACATTTACAAAGACAAACACAGGTGCGGAGGTGCATGTAGGTCCGTGAGCATTGTATAAGTTGTTGTTGTTGTTGTTGTGTTGTGTACATATTTACAAGTGTTTCGTGTTTGTTGTTGTTGTTGTTGTAAACATCATTTCGTTTGAAAGTATAAGAAACATGTGTGCAAATATTAATTGAGTTTGCCAAAGGCAAGCATTGAATGGCAGGCAAGACTGTGCTGTATGCCGTATGCCGACGGACCCGTGATTTTTGTGTGCTACGGTAAAGTGCTTTGCAACAGGTCGACTGTATAAATGAGAAATAAAATGTACTCACTTCACTTGTGCTGGGCGTGATGATGGGCGAGTAAAGCGGTTCCTCCTCGCGCCGTACGTAGAGACTAATTTCCTGAAAGTATATAAAAAATTAATAAAAATAATAGTATGTAATATTTACGAAAATAAAATGGAATCAAATATGCTTAAAAATGTGTTAGACATGAAATATCAAAAGTTAAACGATCAGAAAGAGCAGTGAGAATTAAAGATAGTAAAATTTTAATAAATAAAAAAAAGTAGATACAAATATTTCGAATATTAATTAGCATAGTAATGTATAAATTAAAATAAAATTATATAGAAATATTTAAAATGTTAATAACATGCCTAACATAAGCAAATTATTAACAATTTTTGTGATATTTGCTTCACTACACAAATATTTATTATTCAGTTAGAAAATATGATGAAAAAATACAGTAATAAATATAAATAAAATACAGTAATAAATATTAAACAAAAGTATTCTATATAGCACTTAAAATATAATATTTATCATGTAAGATTTTCATTTTAAGCACACATCGAATTACTATAATATTATTAATAATATTAATTTGATATAAATTCTTTAAACTTAAAAAAAAGGGTGTAAAAAATTATAATAAATATGCAAATTAAATAGTGTTAGGAAATATTCTTTTTGTAAAGCGAGGGTATTGCCATTTCTATTTAAAGAATTAAATATTATTTATTCTATGTACACTTCACTTCACTCTAAAGTGCTGCGGCAATCGTTAACAGCGCCATGTTAAGTTAACAGCTGCAGCTGCTGCAGCTATGTGAATGCAAGTTAAACAGAAATTCAGCTCGACTACTTTTATGCATTTGTAAAGAAAATATTGTTTAAGTACTCTAGCTTAAATTACACATAAAATGTTAAGACTGGCAGCTACTAAAGCGTTGCGACAGCCGCTTAAAATTTATGTTCTACTTAATTTAGCTTCCATTCGGTGTGGAGTGCCAAAGCGCGTCAAATGTCAACAGGTCTCGGTTAAAAAGGGAAAAACTACGTACATACATATGTATATATAAAAGATATATATGACAGCGAAGAGAGCAGCAACGGCAACTGCTACTGCAAACAAAACAGCAACAAAACACACAAAAAAAGAAGAAAAAACTATGTGAAAAGCGAACAAAAAACAAAGTTGCAAACAATCTGTGAAAGTAAGCATATAATGCCAGTTGAGTGGGTGTGTGGGTGATTGTGCGGGTGGGTGGTAGTGGGTGTGAGGGGCTGTGCGGCTGTGCGGCTGTATCTGTCCGCTGCTTTGAAATCAATCTGCTGCTGACACAGCTGATAAATACGAAAAGCCATGCAGTTGTATGTCTGCAACAGTTGCCAGTTTATCCCGCCATTGAGCCTCAATAAACAGCAAACAACAACAACAACAGCAACAGCAACAAATGTCCATTGTGATGCCATTTGTATCTCGGTGCCTTATAAATATGTTTCCATATTGTCGCATTTATATCTATGTGTATCTGTGTATGTGTGTGTGTGTGTGTATTGTGTACGCATTAGACTCGAGGCTCTTCATATTGCATGAAAAGTAAAAAGAGCTGTCATTTATCTGAAGCCAACTGAGGCCAGGCCAGGGCAGGGGGCGTTTCCACACTTCTTTTGATTTGATGACAGCTGAGGCTTAAACGGATTGATGAGCTTTTCATGCCAGCCAAAGTCTATACAATTTCATTTTAAATTCGACTTTCATAAGCTAATTGAGTTACCCTGTGCATGAGTGTATCTTACATATACATACGTATCCATATATTGTATGAAGAAATATATTTATATTTTAGCTTCTTTACATTTGATATCTGGCTACCCACTTGACTCACAACATTATCTTCGTTGTTTGTCCGAGTTTATTTGCGCGCACGTTGCTCTAAATAAATAGTAAAGGTTATTCGTATACCTATAGATAGCATAGCTTTATATGTATAAATATAGATATATCATATATAAGTACATATACGTAAACATATATTCATATATTTGTGTATACACACGTAATAAGATGCAAATATATGTATATTCTGAATACGCTTATTTGAATTCCAATTTCCTTCTCATTTAACTATTTATATCAAATTTAATATTTTCTGATATTAACATAATACAAAAGCTTATTTTTACGATTTAAAAATGTTTTGTTTTATTACACATTTTTTATTAAATATGTATTCATTAGTAGTTTAATTTATGTGCATATAAGTTGCTCACAAATTTGAATTAACTATGTTAAAAAGTATTGTTCAAACACTTTTTAACATAGTTAATTCAAATTTGTGAGCAATACAAATATTTAAAATTAATTTTCAATCGAATAACATTTTAGAGTTCAATTAGTCTACAAATTCCCATTTTATATATAAACAAAGTTTTTTTTATTATTAAAAAAATAAGAGTGTGTTTCTGTATTCGTCTTTAATATTTATACTGTATCGCGTTTCATTTGAATTTCTTGCGCGCATTATTTGTGTATTTTATTTTTATTTGTTTATTTCTTCGTTTCTTCGTATGTGCAGTTGATAAAGATAGCATGAATTTTTTATATGAGGTCGCCACAATTCTAATAAAAGTATTGTTTGATGACGACAAAGCTGGTTAAGTGTCTGCTGGAGTAAATTCCAACGTTTTGTTATAGCAAATGAAAACTTGTATTTATTTGCGTTAAAGAAGATTTTTAAAGCAAAAAAAAAAATAAATAAATAAAAAAATAAATAAATAAATAAAATAAAATTATGTATATAAAATAATATATTATTTCTAATAAATATAATCATTTAAATAGTTAAAATAAAATATGTTTATGAGATATACATATACTTATTAAGAACTAAGTAAACTACTCCATAAATACAACAAATTTTAAAATGAAATTTCATTATATAAGATTACAAAAATTTAATACTTTTAAAAATGGATTATTTTTGTATAAAATATATATTTATAAGAATTTTGTTTTGAGTACGCTACAAATTTAATATCTGTTAAATATAGATATATTAATATCAATTTATATGAATTGCTTTCACTTGAAACATTTAATTAATTTGATTAATTATTTAAGTTAATTCCATTTATTTATTTAAGCAATTTTAAATACCTTTCGCATTACAAGATAGAAGTAAATTTCTCTCTTCTAAGCCTTTGCAGCTCAAAGCATTAGCTAATCAGTACAATAAATTTCAATTATTTAATTTAAGAGCATAGATTATGCAATTTAAATGAACTGCCGTAGGTAAGACCAGCGATTATAGACTTATTCCTTGCCAGCTCAGCCTCCGGCTAAACCTGTTCTCAACCTCCTCCGCCCACCTCGGGCGCCAGTGCTGCCTCCGCCGTAAAATGAGAGAGCATCTTATCGCTCAATTGGCAGCCAGGCATGTGGGCAATAAAATATTCAAACCTTTTTTGGGGAGCCTGCAGGCAGCAGTCTAGCTATCGTTGGTGTTGTTGTTGCTGTTGTTGTTGCTGCTGTTTGGCAAAGCCCACAAGCCGCATAAATAAACACATGTCAATATGCAGGTCGCGTGTTTGTCTCCACTTTGATATGCTAATCAGACATAAACGACGACATTTTGACAGGTTTTCCGTTTTCCCATCGGAAACCGCAGTCGAAGAAAATGAAAATCGCTGGAAAATGTTGTCGATAACAGCGTCGCCTCCTGCCTCCTGCCTCATGCCTAAAGCAATTTCTTTGCTCTGCTGCGCTCTGTATGGCAAATCCGATTGTTAATCGTTGCCTACAAAGGGTTTTCGGCGGAGGCTCTCCCAGTCGAAGGTCTATCAAAAAGCTAACAGCAACCAGCAACAACAAATAAGAGAGAATAAACAAAACAAAAAAGTAAAAATACTTTACTTTTATTGTATTTATCGCAACGTTTGAAGATGTCAAACTCAAATGCATTTATGTTCCCTTTGGGTGCTGTTTGCTCAGACGACTTTCACTTTGAACTGCTCGGAATGAGGCCCAGGGCTCGATGGTGCCTGCAATCCTGTCGATCCTTATCACGTTGTCAATCCGACAGCACTCGCAGGCACCGAGCTTGGAATGTTGCCAATGATTGTGTGTGTGGCCGGAATGTACTTGCCTTCGATTTATGCATGAGATTCAGACCACATACATATGTCCCATGCGCTGGCTTATCATATTTTAGCATAGGAAATGTTTGTCAACCTGAGAGATTGATAGAAATTGAACTACGAAATATGTTTGTAAATTTCGATTTGAAAATCCAATTCGAAATTGGAAAATTTTTACTCAAAACATTGACTTGCCAGCCGGGGCTCATATCTTTTTCAATTAAAGACTATCTGGAGCCGTTTTTATAGAAACTTTAAGACCTGGTTATTATCAAAAATCCGAAAAACTAAACTAAAGGTGCTTATATACTTTCGCCTCAGATAGATAACAGTCCAGCAATTGATACACAGAAAAGGGGGCAAAACAACAAAAATTAGTGGCAAATAAACAGATTTCATTGGCAAATAGATAAGAGAACATAATGTATTATGATTTACCGTATTGCCTGGATAGTTATGCCTAATTATAGCAATTTGTATACTCTAGCGATAACGTTTACCTGTGGAGTATGTTATTTAGCATAACTGATCTGTTTAACACAGCCATGTTAATTTACAGGAAATGGGTTTGCCAAAATCTCTTACTAGCATACACCTGTTATGTACTCTTCATAGCTATGCTAAAAATTCTAGCTTAACAGAAGGAGCTCTGCAACACGTCTCTACAATCGGTTACTAACATAAACATGTTATGTTAAGGGCGAGTTTTGTTGATTTCGACTATAACAGAAACATGTTAAGTAAAAGACGACGTAATAATTATGTTATATATGCAGTCAGCTTTGTTAGTGTATTTGTGCTGCAGTGCTTTAATGTTGTTTTTTTTTTGGTTCTGATAAGGTCATTTGAAAAGTGAACGTCACAGTTTTCCGAGTCGCTGATATAGATAACAACACTTTGCGGCACACACGTGTTACGTTTTCTATACAATTTTTTTCTAGTTAGTTTTAGTATTTGGTTAACCGTTAAATGTTTGGTTGTTGTTCTATTCGAGCTACCCCTCTGCCGACTCACTTAATTAAACACTTAATCAACAACTTATCAGCGCTGCCTATTACAGCTACTAAATGTATGAGTGTGTGTTGAGTTTGAGGTCTGCTTCTCTTTCAGCAAGAGCAAGAGCAGCAGCAGCAGCAGAAACTTACCACGGGGCTGCCTTGTGTGTTGAGTATGGTGTCTGTGTTCTCATCTTCAGCCGGCGTAAATTTGTTTTTGCTGCGATGATGGAAGAGACGCGGAAAGCAGGCCATTTTTTGTTGTTGTCGCGGGTTGAGCGGCTGTGTTTGGCCTGGGCTAGGGGTCAGGCTGCGTGGGGAGTTTCACACGTTGGGCGCTACGCTCGTTGAGTCGTTAAATAGTTGCCTTCTAGCACTAAGCTAAGGTGAAGTGCGGTGTGGTGGGGAGAGGTGTGGTGCTGTTTATTTGCTGCCTGCTGCTGTGGTTAGTTGTCAGCTACTACAATATTTTAGCATATTTATCGCAACAGCATTTGTTGCTGTTGCTTTTGCTGTGCTATTATTTGTTATTGTTATTATTGGTGTTATTGCTCTTATTGTTATTGTGATTGGTTGCTGCAAATAACGGTTAGCCGTTCGTTTAACGCCCCTTAAACCGCTTTTTTGATAACTGTGGCCAGAATTGTGATTTATGGCCGCGCTTTTAATTGCCCGCTGTAAATTGGTTGCGTTCGGCTGGAATTGCTGTAACTCGCGATTTTCCGATTGTTTTTTCGCACTCAATTCGAACCGATTTCAATATCTATTGGATTTTAGCGAACACTTGACGCTTTATCAGCCACCCCGACTACACAAATACATATATATCGAGCTATATTTATATTTGTATATGTATGTGATATAAATTTCTTTTTAATTTGATTAGCTTTATGGCGGACTATTTGATTTGCTGAGTTTTTTAGAGGCTAAAATCATTGAATATGCTTTTTTTTATGATTTTTTTTTTTTTTTTTTTTATCGGCCAATGTTGTATTATGTTTAATCAGTTTGTATGGAGCAACTAAACATGATATCAAAGTTTGTTCACGATTAAATACTTTCTAGGTTCTGGCAATACCTATTTAATAATTTGCAAGGCAGCTGATTAATAAAATACATTTGGGGACCTATTATCTATAAAAGTTAATGTTGGCCTTGAATAAAACTTTCGCTATATAAAGCGCAGCAACAGATTATCTGATGATGAGCTCATACAAATATTTTCCACCGTAGGCGTTGGAATTTTTAATAGCTACAATATAAACGTGGTAGAAAAAATCGCAAAATACCCCAACTGTACATATAGAGACCCTAAATAGATAATACATACTATGTAGAGTCTATAATGCTAATAGACTCGAAAGAGCCTGTAGGCCTCTCAAGCCGTCAGTCAGGCCCTATGCACGTTATAGACTTTATAAAGCCTATAAAGAGCATTGATACATTGAATATATATCATATAGAGCCTATAGACACTATATATTCTACATACAGAAAATCTTTGTCTAATAAAATATAAAGACTATTGAAATAGGATATATATATAATATAATATATTATAATAACAAATCTATTCTCCAACTACTATTCAATTAAATTGTGAATATATTATTAAATGAAGCTCTCGAACATGTCAAGGACACTCGTGCGGTTTATCGGGCGCACGCGGCGCTGTCACAAGTAGTGGAAAGCGGAAAATTAGCTTTTCATCAGATATATTTGTGCGCTTTTGAGCAAAAGTTGTAAAGTTCATAAATTTCACGCATCGCCAAATGGATGGGCTAATTAGTCAAGGCCCGAGGCCAAAGCCAAAGGCAACGCCAACGCCAATGCCGATGCGAAAGGTTCCACTACCTAAATTTAACCCTTCGTCCCAGTTCGGCCTGGGGCGCCGATGAGTCAGCATTGAAGTGGGTTTTGGGCTTTATCGTGCATCTCTTATCGCATGGAGTGCTTAATTGTTTTCTATTTATGCGGGGATTTCATTGTTTGGCCAATTGCCTGAGGCCACCAGAGACGCCGTTCTGGCCTTTTGCCTTGTGACCGTGAATCGAACTGGTCTCTATCTAATCAGCTCAAGCGGACCTTTTATTTTTTAGTTTTTTTTTTTTTTTGGGCCAAATGTCAGCCAAGTTTTAACTGATTTCACTCTTACTCTCTCTCTCTCTCTCTCTCTCTCTCTCTCTCCCTCTCTTGCCCTGACAATATCACTCTGCATACATCTTGCTACTTATAGATGATATCGGCCCTTATCAGCAGTTTGTATTACACGACATCTTTGTAGATAACAGCGACCGAACACCGCAATTGCTTATTGCAAATCGAAAAAGAAGTGAAAACTGTTTTCGCTTTGTATTTCACTTTTTTCCCTTGTTTCTTCTTGCTAACAACAACATCAACGACAAGCGACCCATAACAGTCACGAGTCCGTCATTTATATTGTTTTATTGACATTTTTTTCAGTTATCAGCGGAATGTTTTTTCTTTTTTGTTTTTTAATTTACTATTTGTTTTGTTGTTGATTTTCTTTAACTAAAGTTAAAACAACTTTTCACAGATTTTTTAACAGACAAGTCTTTAAAGATATTACCACAATTTATATTATTTTGTATTTATTTTTATATCTATATTTATATATATTTAAAATATAAACTTTATTATTTATACTTGATTCACTTATAGTTTTTCACTATTTTTGATTATTTTTATTGAACTGAACAATTTAAGAAAAACACTTTTTGATTCGTTTCTCGATTTGAGCTGGGCCAACTGAAATTGCTTATAAGAATTAAGCTTATTTCTTGATAGATTAGATATCCGTATCAGGCGCAATGTGATTGATTTGCAGTCGTGTTCCACTCGTTAGGTGAATACACTACTCCATGTACAGCAAAGCATTTGACAGCGCAGATCTCGGTTCGAGCAGCGACTGCAAACCGAGCAGCTTTCTTATCGAATTTGCTCTATAATTTCATGGACATCGATAAGTGCGACAGCGGTTCACAGTCGTTGGGTGTTTTTTTTTTTCTTTTTAGATTTCTTATACATTGGTATATTCTCTGTTTTTATACATTTCATTCACCGTTTAGCAAAGCAGTTGCGGTTCGGACATGCCCGTCGCTCATGAGCTGTTATGCAAGCATTTCCGTCAAGAACTTTTGATTTCTGCGCATATTTCATTGAAATATCGTAATTGAGCACGTTACAATTTCCGCCTCGTTTCGTTCGCGCGAGAAGTCACAATTATGAGCCGTATATGAATAATGCTATATGTGGGAGAGCCGACTGCTCTGTGACTGCGCGATCCGACGCACTCGCTAACCGGGTGGGTACACCTGCCGCCGTGGAGGCTGATAACTCAACTAATTTAACGCGGCCAATTTAAATTGGCAATTCGCTCGACGCGCCGGCAACAACTGCGGCAGCAGCTGAGCAGCAAAAGCAGCGCAGCAACTGCCTGCTGGGCCCCGGGGCTCTTTATCGGTATCTGAGTTTCAGCTTGAAGTGCCCCTGTGCACCCGCCCCCGCTAGCGTCGCTGAACGCCCGCCCCGTTATCGTCGGACAGGTGCAGGGCGGCGCGTCATTGTTTTGACGTCAACTGTTTGCCTTTCATTACATTCCACCATCAATTATGTGGATTTACTTTAAACTGCATCTAATCGGGATTTAACGGATCGCCAAGTGCTGGAAATATAAATGAACAGCTTAGGCCTACTTAGGTCATATGTGCTTGACTGTAACTAAAATTGAAATGCTGTGAATATGCTGTCTGTTGTCTGTTTTTGTATTGTACAATTCGCTATTGAATTGTTTCGATATATCAAAATATAAATAATGAAATGATTGATTGACTTTGCTTCTTGACGGCCTCTTCTCTTTTCTCTCTCTCTCTTTCTCTCACTTGGTCTCAGTCTGCCTCGAATGGCCTTTTCTCTCTTACTCTGCTTGTGTTTCTATCTGTGTAACTTGAAACACACACACACATACACATACTCTCTCTCTCTCTTTCTCAGAATGGAAGAGATTGTTTGTTTCTCACTATCTGCCTCTCTCTCTATCTATGTCTATATGTTTATATTCTTCACGCTCTCTCCGTCTTTCTTTCGCTCTCTTATCCTCTTACCCTCATTCCCTTATTGATACGCTTAGTCTTGCTCTCGCTCTCTCTCTCTGTCTTTCCTTTTCTGCCTCTGCTCCCTCCCGCAAAGGGATAAGCTTTGCTTTCTCACTCTCTCTTTCCCGCTCTCTATATCTCTCTCACTCTTTTCAAGCATGAATTCTAATCTTCTTTTTAAACTAACTAAAATACTAGCTAAAATACACAGTTACACGACCGCTACACACTGCTGCCAAAAAGTATGCAACACTTTATTATTAGTCAGTTGGAGATTAACTATTGAAGAAGCGTTCAAGTAGCATACTTAAGCATCAAGTCTCTCTAATGCTTTAATATATATGTCAAATGCTTGCAGATTAAGCAAAGCTCAAATAAATGTTTGGGCCAAAAACGAGGCAAACTTATCCCGCTCGCAGCTGTTAAGGCAATAACTCTATAAAACCCCCTTGAGAGATATATGTACATACATATATCTATTTATAGCATATGCATGCCTCGGCAAGTAAATTAATTTTTTGCGAGCACAATATTCGCCTGGCAAGCTTCGAAATATTATTCATTATGCCTAAAATGCGTAACTAAAGTAATTTGAAAGTAAAAATCGCGCACTCTCACGCACGCTGCGAGGCAGGCGTTAAGGCTTGAGAGCGAATGCTGAGGGCCGCCCCAAAGACTGGGGAGCCGGGGGCTGTTGAAGGCCTACGACTCGGCGGGTGCTGCTCACATGTGTCAGGCCTGTCATCTAAGGCTTGTCTCTTGGCCCAGACGAAGCTGCAGTGCCTTCGGGCCTCCAAATGTATGCACGTGTTACGACATTGTCATTTGATTAAACTTGTTAGCGCACGCAGCCTAAGCAGCCTCAGCAGCATCAACCGTAGCAGGAGCAGCGGCAACAACAGAGTTTAGGCACCTCTTGGCCAACTTTACCGACTTCTTAAAGTTAAATGCGACGTGAGAAAAATAAATTGGAGAATGCTTCAAGTAGACGAGCGACATTTAGACACAAATTGATAAACAAACGAGAAAGCGTTGAGGCATATTTATTTATTTGATAAACTGAGCAGAACGCGTTTAGGCATATTTATTTACTCTAACCTGTTTTGGCAAATCTGATTTTTATTGTATATTTATTTTAATAGTTTTGAATTGTGAAAAATATTCATATTCGTAAACCTTATTTTTGGGTAATTTTAGCTTTTTTGTGAGATACTTCTTTAGTTTTTAATTAAATCGTAGAACAGCTGGACTATGAATATGACAAGCAAAAACAAGGCAAAATAGTATATTAAATAACTATTTATTATTACTGGAGTACCTCGTATGGTTTCAAAAAGAAAAAAATAATAATTATTATTTTTTTAAGATATTTTGGAATATTTATGTAGCATTTATATATTGAATTTAAAGAAAATTAATGTTGAATGCATGTGAATTTCAAATAGATTTTCTAAATAATTTCATATAAAAATCTAAAGATTTTGAATCTCAATGTAGATAATATAAATTGATAATTCATTAATTAATAATTCTCATAGAGATCGATTCGATGATTAATAATTACTTAATAGTATCACTTTGCTGTTGCTTTCACCTACGTGTGCGTTTCATAATAATAATTATGAATAATTTCATTTCTATAATCAAATAAAAATAAATGTCTGGTTAGTTATCAACAGCCAAGAAAGTGACACAGAAAAAGCTTAAATTTTAATAACAAATATACCAAAGTTTTCTAAAAAATGTTAAGCTTCGTGCTGTCCATCTCTGCCAAACAGCAAATTTTAGTTTCGTACAAATTTAATCTGCTGTGAGACAACAAAGTTATATTCACCTTCTGTGTGGCCCACATATAAAGGCTTTAGACAAACGAGAATTAATAAAGCCAACATGTTGTTTACTAAGAATAAGAGGCTTACAATATACCTTGGACTTTTTTCATATTTCGCATAAATGTTTTCTCTAAATAAATTTACTTGCAATCAAAAATAATTTATTTATTTTTCATATTCTGCTGCTCAAGTATTTATATAGATTTAGTTTACTTATATACATCACTTATTTATCTATAAAACTATGTTGGCTGTAGGCCGCACTACATTTAGTTTTATCGGGCAAACGCCACAGCTTGAGTCTGTCAATAAGTGATGGATCAAAAGCTCACACCTCTGCTGACTCTCCTCTGACTCTTGAGCCACGAGGCATCTGCAGCTGGCATTTTGCTAAATTCAATATAATTTGGTTTTGTTCCTATAATTTCTCTGATAGTTATTCTGGCTTCGGCAAATG
>NW_022046029.1:65378-85388 GCF_001654015.2 Drosophila navojoa | reverse complement strand
ATATTATATTATATTATATTATATTATATTATATTATATTATATTATATTATTTAGTTTGACAAGTACACTTTTTTCCCTATAAATATAACATAATTAATTTAATTTCGTTTAAATATTTTATTATTATTATTTTTTATTAAGAAAACCAAGCCAAAATACCTTATATTTTATTATTGCATATGAATTAATACTATAATTTCCAATTGTACATATTCCAGCATAAGCTAAAATTAAGTTTAAAATTCTATTTCGTTTTGGATTTTGCGTGGCAATGTCTAGTTCACTAACTAAACTCACTCAACGTCAAAGCTTTTAATAACATTTTTGAAGTGGGACTCAATTAAGTTTATTTGCACAATTGTTTTGAACGTGGTCTGCTTTGAGCAGACATAAATGATTTTGAACACACTTCAAATATGTATAAAATTTAATATGGAGATAGTTGAAATAAATTATAAAATAAATGCATATGTTATATTGAAAATCAAATAATAGACATCAATAACATTTATTTGTTTTTAGAGGAGGCGAACTGGGAAGAGTTTAGGGTTTTAGCTTTTCAGTACTATTACCTTACTATTTGATTCAAAACAGTTGTTTATAAACGTTTTATTTAAATATCCACTACTTTGCATTCAATTTTATTTTATTTTTATATATTCAATATTTTATTTTATTTTTATTACACCTATTTCTGATACTACATTTTTTTTTTTTATTATTTTTGTATAATTCTTTTCATATTTTTAAGTATTATTCGATTACGATTTCTTCAGATACTTTAAGCCTCATCAAAATCCCTTCTTATAATATTACAAATATTTAAATGTAGAGATCTGATGAGTTTCTTTTGAATTGCAGGCACATTGGCGATGCGGCTATAACATGTCACTGTCCCAGTGGCTACAAGGGAACCAAATGCGAAATACCCGAAATAGTGGAGGCGACGCAGGGTGAGTAGAGCCCCGTTCCCCAGAAAGTGAATCAAGTTTAATCAGGCGTCACAAGCAATAAGTAATTGAGCGTGTGTGGCAGGAAAAACAAAAATATTTCGTTAAATCAAGAATACCAAAAGGAGCACCAAGAGCGACAGCAGGAGAAGGAGAAGGAGCAAGAGCAGGAGCGAGGGAATGAAAAGATTGCAACAAATTAAAAACGAAGCAGGAGTGGAGGAAATTTAATTAAGGCAATAATTAAGCATTTAAATTGCAGTCGATGCAACATTTAACGAAACGAAACATTCATTTCAAGTGGTGGAAAAGAGCCTGAGGGTCGCAGGTCGCAGTTTGGGGCACACGACCCTCCCTCCCTTCCTCCATCTTCGAACCACAACCCACAAGCCAACACTTTGAGCAGTGGATGGGAAGAGCATCGGCTATTCAGTCTGACTTGATGGGTTCTCTGTTTGCGTTGCCACGCCCCATTGTTGAATTAGTTTTGCAGCTGGGCAACATTTCTGCCATAGCGATTGACGTATATTAAATTACGTAGAGAGTTTTGCATAAACTGCTGTTAAAATTTAAAGAAACATGCAAATCGTGTTGCGTAGAGGAATGTGAAAAATTTCATATTATTTGCCAACTGCGAGGCGGTTCAACTGGTGTGCAAGAAATGAAACGATTTTATGTAATATCCAGTCTAAGAAAATCCTATATTTAATATCTACTCCATAGACCCCTGCTTACATTCCTCTGCAGGGTGCATAAATAATTTATAGTTCTTCATATTTTGACACAGCAACTATTCCACTCGCTTTGCACATGTCAGGGCGGAACAGAAATCCATCTGTTGGCTTGGCGTTCCCCTGGCAACGTGTCTTCGGTATGACAACGTCATCGAATTTGACATTCGGTTTTGCGCAGCTCAGCGCGGGTCAGGTGGGAAATGCATTGGCAATGCGGGCGGAGTCAGGCTGGGGGAGGGGGAGGATTGCAGCTGATGGGGAGTTTATCTCGGTGGGTGTTTGGCACTTGGCGTAAACATTTCTCGCATTTCTCGTGCGCTGTAATGTCTCTTATTGCATTTCCAGGAAGGGTCTGCCTCTAGTTCTTTGTGTGGCTATGACTGGACATTATTAAATTATTCCAGCTAGCTTGAATTCAATCAAAAGTTTTAAAGCGTTCGGCATTTGCCTCTCGAGGCCTTGAGTTTGGCTTCATTCAGAAGCGAATTTTTTCTCACATTTTATTTTGTGCTTTCAGGTTGCATTGGAAATGCCAGCGTTAGTAATTGCCATCGTGCATGCGAATTTGACAACGGCAACAACTACAACAGCAACAGCAACAACAACAACAACAATGGCGCCTCTAGCACCAGCTTGAGCATTTTGAACGCGCGAGGCAATCGCAATGCAGCACGTAGCGGCAAGACCCGGTACGAGGTGACCATGCGACTGGGCGCCAATCTGACCGGATACTATCGCAATGCGGAGCGCGAACAGCTAGCCGGCGTCATGGAGCGACAGGTGAGTGGGTGATAAAAGCATTCGTACATATAATGGAAAGCACTTTAAGAATTAGATTAGGATACTTGTAACACTTAACCAGCCCAGACAGGCGCTCCGAGTGAGAGGGCACTCTCGCCCAGACGATCGCCCCCTCTCTCTCTCCCTCTCTCGCTGCCATACCTGCTCACTCATTCGCTTTCTTTTACTCGTGGCATACACCAACTGCCGATAGCTACGTGACCCACATGAAGCGATATGTTACGCTGTCTGTGCACTTGGTCTTTCACTCGCATTAGCTCTCACGCGATTAGCGAATAACTTTTATTTTAGTTTATTCTACTAAAATAAATTAAGTTATATTGAAAAAAAAAAAAAAACAAATAATTTTGGGAGAGAATATAATATTTATTTATATAAAAAAAATCTATAAATAATGTTTGTATAAGGAGCTGTCTCGAATAGAGAGTCTAGTCTAGATTCGAGAATCTATCTCTCACTGCGTAATTGTAAAATTTCTGAGGCAAGTCTACTACACTTTGTAAATTATTAGGTATATATATTCAATAAACCATCCCAGAAAAGCGCATAAATATATATATATATATATAGACAATAACAAAATTATTTTACTTGTAAGCTTCGTAAAATATTTCAAGTTCTCTAAATTAAATAGCGACGAAATCTCGAAATACTCGCTTACTCTCGTAAAGTCAGCAGTGTAAAAATTTAATTTATATATGAGAAGAATCGATGTTGCTCGTTTTATTTATGCTATTTATTTCGCAGACAGCTAATAAACAGATTTGGGAAATATTGATTTGAATAATATATATAAATTAATCAAATAAATTACAAAAATTACAAAAAATAATATTTTTAAATTGTAAATTTATTAATAAATTATAATTACTTTTTTAAATTACATAAAAACATATACATTAATACTTGTATATTTTATTAGAATTTATTTATACCATATCTGTTTAATAGTTGCATAGGAACTTTACTTGAATTATCTGATTGATAATTAATTTCATCAAGTAGCATGAGCTCGAAATATTTAATTAAATTTATAGAAAACTTAATAAAAGCTCAGGATATGAAATAAATGATTTTATATCTAATTAGCTGTACATGATTAGCGTACTTTCAAGTAACGTAATATATCGAGCTGCTTCATATCAGACTTCAGTTATCTGTTTTCACTTTTCGTTGACTTAGGCCAACAGTTTTAACAGTTTTTTAATGGCTAGCGTGTGACAGGCCCTAAAGTTGATGTTGACACCACAAGAGGCAATAGGCAAGTGGCAAGTGGCAAGAGGCAAGTGGCAGCGTCGAGGCATGTCAACTGACTGGACTACAGCAGTTAATATTTTGATGGGAATGTGGCGGCTGAAATTGGTGGCGGAGGATGAGCAGGAGACGGCATGGCGCGAGTCACACTCAACTCTGAGTGATGATGATTTTTGTGTTGGCGTTTGCAGCCTGTCATCATCAGAGAGCAGCTACAAGCACTGCCCGACCCCCTCCCTGGCCCGACTGGCACTCAATACCGCTGTGGCTGGCGCTTTGGGGCGACTATAATGAAGCCGTTTCAAGTTGTCTGCTGGCTGCTGCGGTTGTCGCCCCCACATTGATGACGATCAAATTGGCCGGCCTCTGCATATTCTAATGGAGTGTAAAAAAAAAATGGCAAAATAAATAGCGAGTGTCATTTAGTAAGTAGTGAGTGGGCGCTAATTAAAGAGAGATAAAGTGGGAGAGGGAGAGAGGAATATATGCCCACTCATCGCAATGTAATAATTGCATTAATTTAACATAATTTAATAAATTCACAAAAAAGCAGCAAGAAATATATCAAATGCTGACGAAGGCGAGCATGATACGGCCTTTATTATTGTAATTATACTCTGCATAATTATTGTTATTTTATACTCGTTCATTAAGGGATAAATAACAAATATTGTGGTTTTTTTTTTCATGACTTTTCATTAGAGTTGAGTGTAGAATTTTATATTAAGAAACAACTATTTTACATTGCAGTAATACTTTTTAATTAAATTGTCAGACCCTTGATATTTGGTATACATACTCGGCTGGGGAAAATATAATTGAAAATGCATATTGGATGTCCCGTATATAAATAGGGGCATAAAAAGTGTAGTAAAACTGATTTTGTCTGATTTGTCAACATATAAGAATAAAAACGTTTTCATTTGAACTTAATCATACAAAAATTGTCAAGAATTCAAATATAAAGAGCAAAGTCTTTACTTTATAGTTTTGTAATGAGCTGCAAATATGAGGAATTGCCTCACATGCTTGATTTACAGAATTTCTCAACTATGCAAGCGAGAGATAACTCCCAGATATCCCAAAAAATGATTTTGTATGCCAAATTATTTATTGTTGGAATTCATCACTGTGGAAATTCATTATTTATCATAGCTAACAAATAGCTGTTAAGGCTTTAAACGCACTCGCTCTACTTCCGATATAAAACGAAAAAGAGCTCTCGCCCTGAGCATGAGCATTCGTATTTTATTCGTTTCCGTCTTCGTGTGAGCGATTTGCATTGAAAGAGCTTCGTTATGGGCTCCCTCATTAAGTGACTTTGCATTCACATACACATGCACACATCCACACTGAACATTGTCTATGTGCTTAACCAGCAGAGTCCTTGCATACTTAAAATGTTTGCTTAATTTTGCTTAATCCGAAAACCCGAAAGCAAAACTGAAAATGATTTTAATGCAACCCTTTCCAATTCATAAAGCTCTAATAAAATATTATTTATTGATTTCAACAATATAAATATATGCATATCATATATATTCATCTAGATCTCTTCGGTTAGCCCACATAGTTCTGTGTCAGATTGAGCTGATCCTCCTGGACGCCGCTGTTGCGAGCCTGGCTGATGTTGTGCAGCATATTGCGAACGGCGCCCGGCGTGCGCTCCAGCGAGGCCGTCCACGGGCTCTGGGCCTGCGGCTGGGCGTTGTTGTTGGGCGTGGACGTGGGCGTCGGGCTGCCCGCGCTGCTCTCCATGATCGTGGGCATGTTGTGGGCCAGCGGCGCCTGTGCTTCGCTGCGCTCCTGCAGCTGGGTGAAGTTGCCACCAGCATAGTCTCGGTTGTCGCCGCGCTTGAAGCTGTGCACCGACCGCGACAGCGGACGCCAGCGGTTGAACTTCTTGGAAGGCGAGCGCTGGGCGGGCGGCGTGCGGCTGCCCGCCTCCAAGTTGCCACTGGAGCTCGTCTCGCGGCCAGCGCCAGCCGCATGCTGCTGCAGTAGGTTGGTCACCAGCTTGTCCAGCACCTTCAGATCGACCTTCAGCTGGGAGTTGCGTATGGAGTTCATGCGACTGCCGGCCAGGCTGCTTGGGTTCGTGTGCAGCGAATCGTCCACATGGCGCTTATTTAGTCCGGCTATTTTGGCCAAGCGTTCAGTTAGCTGGAAGGGAAATGGAAATGTGAAATGAAAAATTATATAAAATAGTATAGAAAGAATTTATATACGAAAATTTGAATGGATTAAATTGATATTGATATACAAATATTTAAATAATATATCATATGAGTAGTTGGAGTATTGGAGTATTTTTAGTTTACTTCCAGTTCATTCATAAAGCCTATCAATGTCAAGGAAACAATCAAATATTTCTTCATCGTTTAATCTATACCCATCTATAATTATTTATTATCGACAACGATTAATATCAAATATCGATAGCTGCATCATATACTTGAAGAAGCGCAACAAAAGATGCAATTCTGATCAATTATGAATCCGACTGCACGCCCCATTCGCGCTTGCCTCAAACGAATTCCCAATTAAGCCGCAATCTGAGGGCCTTTGGCACTGCGAGATTTGCCTGCGACTCTGGACAGACAAGAGGGTAGCATTCAGAGCAGCACACCCGCTGCCGGGGCACGTCGTGCCCAAGTCCATTCGCTGGGCAGCCGCAAGGATTAACAATGCTGGCGTTTGGACGAAAAGCAATATATTGTTGTGTTTTCTTTTTTTTCTGTTTTTGGCATCGACCCGGGGCTGGCCCAGTGCCTGGCCCGGTCGAGCAATGCGCGACTTTAATTGATGTTTCATTTCCGTTGCAAAGTGCTTCCGCTTTCCTGTGCTCAACATCCGATGTTTGTTTTCTGCTGTTGCTGCTGCCCTCAAGTTCGAGTGGCAGCCCGTCGACCCATCGACCCGTCGACCCATCGACCTGGCAACCCGTTCGCTGGTAATTGAGTATCAATGCGGTTTTAAGTGAAAAAATTCTTCTTCTTGCCAGCCACGCCCACATGCATCTATCTGTGTCCTACCCCACACCTCCCTCTATCCCACTCAATGGCCAGCCATTTCCGTTTGTAATCTTTTGCCTTGATTTGTACGTTTTGCTTTGTCTCTCCCTCTCTCTCTCTCTCCCTTTCTGTGTTTCTATTTCTATTTCTTTCTCTCTTCTTCTGTCAGCCTTTCCCTGTGCTCAAAGCAAAGGGGGTTAATTGAGTTTTAGTGGCCGCGACTCACTTTAAATAGATTACAAGCCGCTCACAGCATAAAACCCTGTCGCACCCTCTCCCCCTTGCTACTCATCCGCCTCCTCCTGCTCCTTCTCACAGCTATCAAGTTTGTTTTGCACTCGGCTTCGACGGAGGCCTTAAATATTTGGAGCATGTCTTGTCTGTCACTCACTCAAGTGCGCTCTAGACGTTCCCATTTTCGCTATCCATCTCTCTCTCTCTCTCTCTCTATCTTTCTCATTTCTTTCATCTCTTTCAAAATGAATTAATGTAAAAGTTGATTTGTGGCAATTGACGCTTGGTTGCCTTTTGCTTTGCAGCAACTTTTAATTGGAACTTTCTTCCGTTAGATAAACGGGATATTACGAAAGTTATATTTTTTTTCTGCCTGGCTATGATGCCTACCTTTGACTGACGTTGATAAGCTAAATACGTGTGCCTACCGAATGTCTATATCATATTCTTTGTTAGTATTAACTGATGGGCTTCCTGTGTCCGCAGGCATTGCAAAGGTATTTCAAAGCGGAATGGGCTGTGTGAGTGGGGTAAAAGGTCGGTTTTCTTTCGTATTAAGTTGTCGGCTAGACAGTCTTTGGCTAAGCATAATCTTTCATTTCTGACTTTCTTATAAGAAGCTGCGATTCATGAATTTCTAATTGGAATTGCTTTGAGAATGTATTAGAGAGAATGTTTGGTAAACAGCAATGCTCATGGATATATATTATGACAACATAATATTTAACGTTGATATGCATTACATGTTTCAACGCTGTGTAAAAGTTGATTGCTAACTGCTTAAAATTGGGCTTTACTCAAATGCAGCTAACTAGGCGTATACGTAATATTTTAAATAAGATTGCACTGAATGAACTTCTTAGTGAGTCATGTACACTTGCAAAAGAAGGAATTGTTGATTTATATTTACTTCGCTCAGGGTAGCTCATGAATTTCCTAGACACACAATGGGTTATTATGAATTACGTATACGCACAGTATCCATCCCTCGCAGTTATTAGAAAAATATATTAGTAAATATATATATGTATATGTATATATATATATAAATATTTTTATTACAGCAACTGCTATACTCATGGTATAGATTTAGTATAAAAGCTTCCCTTATAGTCGCAGCTATTAAAGAAAAAAAAAATACTAAAATTGCATTTGCTTCTTGATTGCTTTGACAATTACTTTGAGCACTTGTAGACCTTCAAATAGATTCAGCTCTATAAATACTGCTCCACTTCGACCCCACAAAAAACCTTTCGACTCTTTTCAATTGTCGTTGGATTCTCCAGCTGCATGTTCCGCATTCAATCTTCACAATCTTTGCCACATCCATACTGCCAAAGAAAAGCAAGGAAAGGAAAAGAAAAGGAAAACCCAAACGAGCTTCAGCATGGTCTTTCGTACACATTGGGCAACAGTTTTTGTGGGACTTGCTCGATTCCAGTGCAGTTGTCTTTTGTTTTTGTGCGGCGCAACGACTTCATCTGAATACAACCATAAATCTTGCACGATTCTCGGCAATAAACAAGCAGTCAGTTTTTACTCCGAGACAAGGGCGCAACTGCGCGTCTCTGACCTTTCGTTCGCAGTATGCTACCCTTTGATTTATGACGACTCCGCTTGCTGTATATTCGGCGTGTCCTTGGCGTGTCTCGCCTGCCAGCTCCTGCCAGCTGCTGTTGGTCTCTGCGGACAGCTCTCACTTTCAACTATTCCGGCGCGCGCTGCGCAACTAATGATTGAGGTCAGTGCTTACTGTACTGTAGTCACTCCCTTTAACGCGTAATTGTGGGTAATTTACTGTCAGCTGCCCTTATATAGGGTCTGCTACCCACGGCGCTCAACAAGCCACTTGACAAGGGCGATTAGCAGTTACTAAGTGTTATTCTAATTGTTATGCTTGTATTTAAATAACAACTGTCGTTTGTTGTAGACCGGACACAGTTTTACAGCAGCATCTCAAGCTGATTGTCCGATGACACTGTATTAGAGTGTGGTAGCATTTGATTTTATGTGGTTGGGAATTTCAAGCAGACTTGAATTTATTTGTTTAATGCTGTAAATGGATGACATGAATTTTATTTTATTTTTTAAATATTTTTTCTTTATGAATTATATCCTGTTTATTATATAAACTCATAATTGATGATTGAATTCAATAAAAATTCAACTAAATCGAAGTTAATGTGATAACAGCATCTATCTCGAAATTAAATTTCAAAAAATTAAACTTGGCGAGTTAATTAAATTAAATTAAAATACATTATTGAATATTTAATATATTATAACTAAATTTAATTACGCACGCCAAGTTTAATTTTTTGAAAGACGAAATCTAATTTCAAATTAATTAAACTGCGGAATTCGATTCAGAATTTAATTTTGTGTATGATAAGTACAAATTTTGGGTCTCGATTCGAATTGTGAATGGAAACTTCTAATGCGTACTTATTAAACTCAAGCAAAGTGTGTTGATTTCAATGACAGCTGTGTAAATAGTCAAAAGAACAGTTCAGCAACTGTAGCAAAAAATCTTCTCCAAATAGAAATAAAGTCAGTAAATAAAAAATAAATAAAAAATTAAAATAAGAAAATAATAATAATAAATATTTAAGTCAAGCAGATCAAACGGCTGAATAAACTGTTGCAAAGTACTCAACCAAAGGTAGTTAGAGAAAGCTATAAAAGGCGAGAATTCAGCTTGGCACATCTCATTCCCTCCCAAATAGAGCTCAGATGAGAGCTATAAAAATTACTTTGAGCCTCGCAGTGCTGGCCCTGCTTGTGGCCAACCTGCCCCAGGGCAATGCTGAAGCATGCATTGACGTAAACGATCCACCTGGCTGCACCGACTGCGATGATCTGGCCAATGAGCAGCATGCGGACTGCCTTGAAGAACTGGCGCCACTCGATCCAAATTACCCAGATGAGGCAGGGGAGGATGATGGGACAGCGATTGATGATGACGTTGCATATGATGCCGATGAGGATGCGACTGCACCCATCAATAATGGCAACAACGGCGTCAGGAGGAGGAGGAGGAGGAAGAAAAACAAGACGGTGAAGCGGGTGCGCAAAGTACAAAAAAGAACTCGGGCTCGACCAGGAGCCAGGCGCGTCAGGAATCGGCGCGTTGCATTGCGCAAACGAGTCCGTGTTTACGTACGGAACTAACTTAAGCTCAGAGTCACTAAATAAACTTAAGCTGAATTCGAATATTTGAAATTTGATTGCAGCTCAAACACAAACTCAATGCGTCAGATAATATTTATCTACAGAGAACCAAACATTTGACGAGGAGCGCAGCAATTAAATTGCGCTGCCAAGCCATGCCAGGTTAGCCGCAGGATAGTTGAGGCGTCGACGGTCGAAAATACGTCGGAATTGCGAGACAGCGACCGCAGAAGCCTCAAATGCAACGTAGCTCCGACGGCGTCGACGATGACGACATTTGCGGCGTCGAAGGTGTTGTAGAAATATGCAAAGGAGCAAAGAGTTAGCAGGAGTTGAAGCCAGAGCAGAAGCATGAGCAATTAGCAAACCAAATGCGAAATTGTCAATGGAAAAACCTTATTGGGTGTTGGCCGTGTCTAGTGATACTTGTCTGTATAGAGATGCAACAGATATTGTAGACAAAGTGAATAAAAGTCCTCGTAATTGAATTTTTACAGACAGCTGTATAAAGTAGTTCAGGAAAAACTCTATATAAGCGAGTGTAACTCTTCTCCCAGATCTTTGAGAGCGTTTGGTGCAAGTAAGCTTAGAGATCTTTGAATAATTATCTAGCTTTATATAAGACGGTCCTTTATGTATATGAGGGCCAATAAATTCGTTTTTGAAGGAGTTTTGAAACAGGGAAGTCCACTAAGGGCAGCCGCTCTTAAATTATAATTGTGGAACCAGCAATTACTAAATATATGTATTATATATATTATTTTTATATTATTTCTTATACTTACTTCACCCGCCGCGTTGCTCGAGTAGCTCATCCGTTTCACTTTCTTGAAGGTGGCATCGCTTTCGGCCTGTGCCAGCGCTCGCTCCAGGGCTGAGTCCATTTTGGCACTACGTGCCTCGTCCAGACCCTGATAGTTGCCGCTGGAATAAGGCAGATGAACAGTGAATAAAAAAACAAAACAAATTCAAGTAACACATTAAAGTTATTTAAACAACTTCGCTAAAAAAATAATATTAAAATAATAATGGTATTGGAAAATGAACACTATGAAGACTTAATATTTTGTAAACGATTCGATTTCTATAAAAAAACAATCAACTTCATTATGGATTTCAGTTATGAAATAAAGCTGACTATGATAATTGATTTTAGCTCGTAACGCTTTAGTTCTTATAAACACTTTTGTGTTTTATGTTTTCTATTTTATTTATTTTTTTAATTTCATATTTTATGCAATTACACTTTCAGTGGTGTAATTCGCTCAAAACTGATTGTTTTTCTTTTTTGTTTTCACAATTTAGCTGATTTCTCATGCACACATCAGGCCCGCAGTCCATATAATACCTCGTGCCATCCTCCACCTCTATATGTACATATATTCAGCAAGCATCCACTGCGAATTTGCATTCAGTGTGAAAATGAAAAACTTTTGTGCAAATTTCCCAATGCCCTTTGTGCGAATGGGCCATAAATTTTTTAGTTGTTTGAATAAACAGCGCGGTCACTGGGCGTTAAATTAAAAGCGCCAGCAGCTGGCTGCTAATTTGCTACATGAATTTCGAGTGGGCTACTCCAATTGTTTTTATGCTAATTTCTTCAGTTCTTGCTGTTGTTGTTGTTGTTGTTGTTTTTTTACAGTGTACCTTTTATAGCACCCGTTTCTGACCCTAATTGACGTTTAAATGTGCTTTGATCGTGCTTAATGAATGCTTTTTTTCTTGTTTTGTTTTGTTCTATTTATTTTCTTCTTCTTTTTTTTTTTTTTTGTATAATTAAAAAACGAGTTTTATTTCAATTTGAGTTGCCCATCAAATTGCAAACGCTGCCTCTCTGCTATTTATGTAGTCGACCTCAGCCTATTATGAGCGTAGCCCTCGAGTATATATCTTTCGATTCAGCGCGTCATAAAGCTGGACTGGGCAATATTTCTGTTACGCTTTTGCACAAATATGTCGTAAATTTGTGCGCAATGATTTCAATTATGCGATAAATATTTTGCATGTGGCCCGATTTGCTTGCCGCCATCAAAATTATTTATATCCTTAAGAACAACAACATACGAGCGGTGGGCAGGTGGGCGCACAGGTAGGCGGGGCCAAGACGCTTTCGACATAGTATAAATACGTTTGTTATTTACCTCTGGAAATTGGTTGGAGACGTGTGGCTCTCCCATTCCAATGAGCCAAAAGTAAATTGCGTTGGCCTCGGGATATGTCATGAGCAGATACGCACACACACACACATGTACACACACTCTGGCTGCATCACACATGCGCTCAATTACCGCAACAACAATAAACAACAAACAAGCAAAATAAAATGAAATAAAATAAATATAAAAAAAAAATTGGCATTCCCGACTAAAGATTTCCCCGTCCTCGCATCCGCACTTACCCCATCAGCTTGTCAGCTCCGCCGCCAGCGCCCCGCAGCGTGCCCTGTCGATGGCGCATCGTAGAGCGGTTCGTCCTGCGCACGGTCCGAAGATCTGTTTCCCAAAAGCTGTGCGAGCATCAAAGACAAATCAAAACAAAATATAAATTACTTATTTTATATTAAAATGTAAGGGAAAACAAATTAAAGATGAGTTAAAGTCGATGTTGAATAAAAGACTTTGCTCATTTGCTTCCATTTGGCATCGAGCCCTGGATATATTCAAAGTAAGCAAACAAAACCCTTGGAAGCGAAGCGAGCTGCAATTTGCCAAAGCAGAGCAAACAAGGTTTCAATAAATAAATATACGAATCTATGCACTTTATGCGCATTGCAAGATCTGCTGAGTCGGAATGGAAAACATTGCATTGCACATAAGCCCGCAGCCATATGGACAACGAATAGCTAAAGCCGCTGCCCGTCCATGACATCTATTCGGGCGAGGGCGTTGGCCCCTAACCAAAAGGGCTGCCGCGAATTGAATGCAGCAACAGCAAACACAAATATTGCATAAACAACTGTTAAATGTGTGCAGACAGACACAACATAGTATAACAATAAGAGAGCAAATCGATTCTCGACGAGGCGATACCCTGTAGATAGATTTCATTAAGGTGAAGTTGAAACTGAATACTCTTATGAAAAATATTATAGTTATAGGGATGTTCACAGTAGTGACAATACTAAGGATCATCATACAGATAATAAAAATGATATAGATAGCTCTTATCCCCATGTTTATCCCTTTAAGTATAAAGCTTAAATTAGGATAAATTAGATAATATGAATAGGGATAAGAGTGAAGAAATTGTCCTTATCCGCATTGTTATCTTCATCCATTATCATTATCCATATCCATATCCTTAATTTTATCCATATCCTTATCCATATTCCAATTTTCATCTTTGTCCTAGTCTCATTTATCCTTCCCCCAATATCCCAATAGACATCCCTTTTCTTAATCTTATAACATATTTTTGTCCTTATCGTTATCCTGATCCCTTTCATTACCTTTGTCAATATCCTAATCCCTATCTCTATCTTTATACTAGACTTCTTGTATTCTTTTATTATCCTTACCAATATGCATAGCTAACCCAGCTTATGTAGCAGCCAACAGGGTATAGCATAAACATAAGCTGCCTGGTGGCTGAGCCAGCGAGCGTGCGTTTGCCTTAATAGGCAACATTGTGCATAGTGGAACAAAAACTGTGGCATACATAATATCTGTGAGCCGTGTTGACAGAGCTCTGCAACAGCAAACAAAATTTGTTTTGTGCACGCTTCAAGTAATTTAATGCGCCACATTATGAGATTGAAGGCCACGTAGCCAGACCAGACCAGACCATGCCAGCGCAGGCCAGACTCGTGTCTGGTCTCCAACCTCCAAGTGGGGGTCAGTGGCGACTATGTGACTTAGATGGCTATTTATTATAAGCAGAAGAAGAAGGCAGCGGCGTAACAAAATCCATTTATTAACATTAGCCCGGGCACTTCTCATGAAATGCACGAAATAAGCCAGTTAATTATAAGATTTGTCATCAGCAATGTGCGAGCCTTATGGGTTTCAGGCTAATTAAATATGTATTTGATGTTATGACCACCTCGATAGTATATCACGAAGTGGGCGTTGCTTAAGGGCAGACAAGCAATTTGAAAAACGAAAATTGCTAGAGTTATAGAACTGCTAAAAAAACTGAAATGTTAATGAAAACTGAATATAATGAAAATATAATATTCGACTAGTAATATAACTATTGCCACTATTGTATTACTAATACTTCTATATAATATTGGAAATATTTTACATGCCAATCAAGCAACAAATCTAAGCTGTTAAATCGTACAGCATACTTCTTGGCCTTTCTTTTGAGTCTGCTTCTTAGCAGACTTAATAAATAAGGAAGAGGAACACTGTTAAATGACTCCTTTAATCTTGTCTGCTGGTCTTAAGTAACAGCGTCCGAATTGTTTGATTTCAATTCACGCTGTTAACCTAACAGATGCCTTTACATATTCTAGTAATAGTAAATTGTGTAACATAACATAACGCAATGCTGTTTCCTGTAGCTATAAAAGGCTATTACTAAGCTAAATCTGTTAAAGTTTACAGTGACTGTAAACTGTAGTGACTGTCTGTTAACAGACTAAATACAACTTTAGCTGAGCTACTCAATGCTGTTATTAAGCAGTCTATTCCTATGCTAACGTGACTGTGACTATTTACAGAATGTATATTTTACATATTGACCTCCACTGTTCACTGCTGTTAGTTATAATGATAATACACAGTCTGTTATTAAGTATAAACTGATGTGTGCATGTAATCTATCTTGCTCTTTCATTCCACCATTCAGTTTATCCTTTATTTTTTTAATAGACAAGTCCCATTTTTGGATCAAATAAAAATACACCATAATGTCTGTCGATTGTTGCTTCCCTTATTAATTACATTCACAAATGGCCGATTGGCCATTCGGCGAGCGCACAGACCGGAAGTGATAAGCTGAAAGCAAAGTGTGCGGTCATTAGGAACAGCTCAGTGCGTATTTCGCAGCGCGAATGCCGGTGGGACGGGCGGGTCCAACTTTATTGCTGTCATATTGCTGGCTGGCTTTGATATTGAAAACTTGCAGCTCGTTGGCAATCCACTTACCGCTTTAGGTCCGGGCTGGCCGTGTATGGCGCCGAAACTTCCTTGATTTTCAGCACTATTATGGCCGTTATAAATATGCAAATCACATTCACTACCGTCAAACAGGCGGACACAATGCCATTGATGAGGAACTCGGTGGGCAGGTAGTCCGTATAAAGGAACGGATACGCGCTGGTGCTATTCATTGGCTCGTTTTTCAAGTGCGGTATGCGCTTCTCCGGATAGATGAGCCAGATGCAGGCCTGCGACCAGAATAAACCCTGAAAAATGGCGAGAGAGAGAGAGTGACTGTGTGCTAAGTGGCTAAGTTCATTTGTATGACTGACATGACTTAATCAAAGTGTGTGTGTGTGTGTGTGTGTGTTGGGGTGTGTCGGAGTGGGGAGGAGGAGGCGGGGCAAACGCGTGGACAGTTGAGGTCATAAGGTCGCTGTATGTGCGAGCAACCGAATTGAAATTGAAAAGAGCACAGCTGTTGCCCCAAGCATATCAAGTAGTGGATGCCGGCCTTGAATTGTGATAAATCTCACACGCACAGACTCCGGCTTAGATCAAACTTTATTGTCGTCTTGTTTGCTCTTTGGCTCAGTTTTTTTTTTCCAAGAATTTTTGTTTGCTCTTTTGCTTCGCTCTTATAAACTAAAATGACTCAGCACACTACGGAAGTTCGTGCCTACTGAAAATGCTTGTATGTGTGTGTGAGTTTATGTTTGTGTGTCTGAGTTTATGTTTGTTTGTGTGTGTGTGTTTGCTCTTCCATGTGCTTTCCTCTACTTGGCATAGTTTTTTTTTTTTTAAATTTATGACGTCTTTAGAGCTCTCTCTCTCTCTACTCTCTCTACTTTGAAACCGAAATCTGGCTCTAAGAAAACATTCCGTTAAAAGTGAAAATAACCAGCATATACAATGAGAATTATTCATTATAAATGGCGGCGCGTAAATCACAAAAATGTGAGCTTAAAAGACATAAAATTATGAATAATACTGTCGCGTAAACCAATAGAGAGCACATTTCGCACGCTAATTGCCAAAATATGCGAGTAAATTATTTGCTGATAAACATTATGAAACTTTAAATATTTAATGCGCAAAGTTCGCAAAAAAAAGGCTACAAGTTTTTCTTTGTTGTTGGCATTTATTGCTGAGCTGTTGAAATTATTCACAATATATTTCATGTGCCAGTCGTTTTTTATGCACGTGTACGTACGTGTGTCTAGGGGCGGACAGCGCTGCGTATGAGTAATGCGAAAAGTAAATATATGCGATTGCTCATACGCGGCGTTGCCCTGGCTGCATGCAATTAATTGTGGCACGCCGTTCGGGCAATGCAGTTAGCAGATTTTAGGTTAAAAACGTGCAACTGCTGCCTGATAGAGCTGACAGCGTCAGAGTTTTAGTGCGTGCATCTGATTTATGCAGCTCATATAAGCCGCCAGCGAGAAACAAAGCAACAAAAAACAAAATAAAGAAAATAGAGAACAGCAAAAACAAAAAGGGCCAACGCGAGGGCTAACTGGGCTAGCACACAAGCTCGACCACAGTCGTCGCTATGATTAAGCGATCTCGGCTCCCATTGTTTCAGCTCACGCAGTAAGGCAAAGGACTGGCAAAGAGCTTGCATTCGGGAGAGTTGGGCGCACAAGCGCAAGCTCTTGCATCATTTTGTCATGCCTTGTGGCCGCGACGCACCGCACCGCACCGCCCCACCCCGCCCTGCCGCCTTGTGCCATTGTCTTTCTGTCACAATTGATAAATGTCAGACAACCTCGTGTCGCCGGGAGTTTGTTTGTTTTGCCTGTTGGGCTGCCGTTTCCGCTGTGCCAAGTTTTTGCATGCATATTCCACAGGAATATTACTCTCTACTCTCTCTCTCTCTCTCTCACTCTCTCTCTTTGTCACTCTTTCTATGTCCCTCTCTGTTTGCTTGCTTAATAATTTAACGCAACATCCGCTAGACTGCGTGCTGCTGCTGCGCACAATTCGCACTCGAAAATTGGATCGGAATTTATGCACTCGTTGCGGTTAGCTGCCGGGACTATCCTAGCCATCCACTAGCCAAACAGCTGGGCGCAGTCCACAGCCACAGCCCCAGCGAGTGGCTGTGCTTGAGCTGCGGCTAAGTTTCAGTTTGGAAATCGGTGCAGCAGATTTATGAGCAAAACTTTTTGGGCCCAGCTCTTCAGATTAATCGAGCAAATTGTATATTTGGCTAATTTATGTGCTTGACCCGCTCAGGCGTGCAATGCCAGCTTTAACTGTCAGCCCGGTCGTCATGCTCTCTAGACCCTTTCGGACCGCTAACTCTATAACTAACTAACTATATGAGTATTGCTCTTTTTGGGCTCATCAAGTATAGCAAAATTTGCGAGCAATTTGTTGCCAATATTTGCATAGTTTTTGAATTATAAATAACAATTTTAGTTATACAAAAAGAAATTTATAAATTAAATATTTAAACATCTGGCAAGCATTGCTCTAAAGAAAGTTTGTCTAAATCAAAACTCCAAACAAACAGCTGCTAGCTCAATGTATTAAAAACAAATAAATAAAAATATACAAAAATATATTTTCACTCTTTATATTATATATTTATATATTTATGTATAAATTCGCCAATCTTTAGAAAGCAGCTGATAATTGTATTTTACCCAAGCATAAATATAATTTAAGTGAAATTATTTGTTGCTATTGGTATCAAATGCGAAGACTTCCCTATAAAATCTCCTGTTCTCCAGCATCAGTTTACCAATTAAAAATATTTTATGCATATTCTCAGCCATTTAAAGAGCAATGTCTACATTTCCTTACTCAATTTCGATTTACATGCGATTTAATACCCTGCAACTTGAGCTTGAGAATCGCACGACAAAATACCCAATAATTAAAATAAATCAATGAAGAGTATACCTGCGATCTACATTTGAACGACTAAGAGATACCCTCATAGCCTTGTGCAGAGCTTTACTTCAATTATTCCATGTTGTCTATGCATAAAATAACAAAACATGTTTGCATATATTAAGGACACGTAAATGTTCAGTATTTTCTGAAGTTTCAGTTTCTATTTGATTTTTTTTTCTTCTTGCAAATTTGCGGGCAGCAGGTGAGCACATATGAAACCTGATATACCTCAAATCCATGCATTAATGATAGCAAAGAATACAAGCAAATCTCCACCCCTTGTGCTACTCAAGTTACGCCTTAAAAATAAAATCAATTAATGAATTTTAATCTAAACTAAAGAACTCTTACTGTTTAAGGTATATATGAATATCATTATGTATGTATATAATATGGAGTTTTCTAGGCCTGCATACATGTACATATATGCAAATTTTCATAAAAGAAATACGCGTCGGATTCCCAACTTCAATGAACTCAATATATACTCTAATTGTTGGTTTCTATTAACGACTAACAAGGAACATATTACCAAATCCACGAGGGTCTGTCTAGCTTGAAGCTTTAAGCATTGCAAGATATCTAACATGCCTTAAACGGCTGATGTTCGTTACAATTTAGAGGTGACTAGGTGTAGTATATTCTATCGTATGAATCTCTTCATGGGCAATAAGAAATAGATTAACATTTGGCTAATAGCAATATAATAACAATAATAAGAATAATATAAAGTCATATGAGCCTCTACCCATCCACACATATTTTGGTTTTGCAGGATATCTATATAGTCATGCCTAACCTTACAATTTAGTTGCGACACTCGAATACTTACGCAGTTAACAACGGGGGGCAGCAATGAGGCTGATATGGCAACGCCAATCAGCGGCCCCGCAGAACCCTGGAGCAGGGCGACGGCCACCCCAGTGCCAGATGTTAGAGCCCAGAGCACGCCCATCCACAAAGCGCGCACATTGCCCCTGCAAGCGGAGAAACAGAGCAGAGAAACAGAGAATTATATACATATATATATTGAAAAGCCAAAAAGAGGAATTAATTAAAAACAGAATATGCCACCAAATGACAAATGCCAGCTGTGAGCCGAACGAAAATTGAGTTAAGTTCAGTTGTGAGCTTAAAGCAGAGACAGAGAGAGAGAGAGAGAGAGAGTGAGAGAGAGAGAAGGGGAGAGAGCTGTAGGAGCGACGGCTGTGGCTGGCATTTGCTTATCTGCGCTGTCAACTGGACACGCCGCCAGGTGGCGCTGCATGTTCACGCTGTTTTTTCATGCTTTTCATTTTCGTTTCCCTTACACTTTTCGCTCCCGCTCTCTCTCCCTCCCTCTCTCTCTCTCTCTCTCTCGCTGGCAATGCGCAACTTTGTCAAGTGTCAGCGGCTTTTGTTATCAGTTCCGGCAAGCGACCTTGTCGCCGCTGCTGCAGTCATTTGGTTGTGAAAAATGTTTTGGAAACTTTTCATTGTGCTGGCTTTTGATTCATACACCTCATTTGCGCCTACATGCCGGCTTCTGCCTTCTATTTTGCAACTTTGCTTGATTAATGGCCCACGACTCTGGTTACACTTGCTATTCTATGTAATATTTTCCCCTCCAAAAAAAAAAAAAGTGATACATTTCACTTATTTTTTTTGCGAACGCAACAACTTTATTATGCGCCGCAATTTGCGCTCAATTATTGTCGAACTTCGCGCCTGTCCCTATAAATTAGCAGGTGCATATTTCACCTTTGCCAAGGCACAAATTTCAATGGAAGTCTCGAGCAGGCGGAAGAAGAAAAATTAGAAGTGATTCGGTTGAAAACTTTTGCAAATTTGAATTTACAATTGAGGCTTTTGCTTGA
>NW_022046029.1:14012-28494 GCF_001654015.2 Drosophila navojoa | reverse complement strand
TGGGAATAAATCACATCTGAATACAAAATCTCATTTATTTGCAGAGAAATTTGGACAACTGTACTGCCGCCGGAAACGAAAGATGTCTATACGGCCATTTTGGGCGTGACCAAGGCGAGTCGCATCGACGAGGGCGTCTACAGCTGCAAGGTGAGAGATTCGTTAGCTCATTCAGCCGCGAGTTGATTTATATGCCATATATGAGTAAGTAAGTAACTGATTTATAACTTACTTCGCCCGTGAGCCGTCTTCTAGTAAACGTCGGCAGCACACGACACACCGAAAGCCCCCCACCCCTCACCCACCTTAGCTAGCCATAAACATGTTGTTCAAACATCGTTTAATGTTGGCTCGCATCTGGCTGCCGTTGCCGTTGCCGTTGCCGTTGGAACATGTCAATAATTCTTACAAGCCATTTGCGTAATTTGTTATTTGCCAAGCCATGAACACAAAAATGTTTTACCGGCCCGTATTTTTTGGCGGGGAGGCCTAATGGCGCGGAACAGTTTAAAGACTTGGCAAGTGCTATTAAAACCCGAAAATATTCTGCAATTGGCCAACACAAATCCCGCCAAGGACTCAACAGTTGAGCGCATAGATTAAAATTTATTTCAGTGCATACAAAATTGTAAATAAAATGGGGGGTGAGCCACACACATACATACATATACACACTCGCACACAAATCAAAATAACCCAGTTTCAGTCCACTTAATCTTCTCCTCCTTTGGCACTTCGCATATTTTAATTTGGCTAATTAAACGCCACGTTTTGGCGCAAACGAAGGCCTCTGCGGCAAGCACAGAGCCCGGCCAAGTTAAAAGTAATTTTGCGGCATTTTTGAGGATGTTTTATTTTATTTTTGTTTTTTGTTTTTTTTTTATTGTTTGAGTTCCACTTCTTCTGGCCCACCCGCGCGACTCTCTGTTGATATGGCCTGACGCATGGCAATTAAACTGATTAGTCGTCCAGGAGCTCTACTCTTTACGCATTAAAATCCAGCAGCTCAGCATTAAAAACAACACTCCAGAATTGCCCAGACGATTCGAGCTAACAATTTAATTGGGCTTACGAGTGGATTACCTGGCACACATGCTCCCACATAGAGCCACTCGTACAGCCTCCTGCTGAAGCCGTCTGACGCAAATGTCAATTATAATTTTTGAATTCCAGGAACATGAAGACGCAACAAAAATGCCAAAAAGAGAAATTGTCAATTAAAATATATCTAATTAAGTATAGACTCTTTGGCTGGTGAATTATCAAGCTTTGAAAATAAATCCTGAAGAGAGGTTTGCTTTCGCCCTAATTTTTAAATTAATTTAAACAGTCTTGTGTTCCTTAGCCGACAATCTCCTTTTCAACTTTCTTCTTTTAACAAGAATTTAATTATTGCTCTCTTTTGAAGATTGCTGGCAAATAGAAATATATGTACATATGATACATGCATACATACATATCTCTTTATATAATGAAGATTTGTAAGCAATAGAAGCATAAGCATCAGCGTAATAATAGAATATATTCCCTGTAATAGCTTTCAGAAATAGTCTCATTGATTCTCTTACAATTGAGTGATAGTAGATTATGCACAGCGGTCCTTCTTTTAACAGTGTTTCTTCTCTTCTCTTGGCAATTCATTTTATGTTGAGCTTGAGTTCTTTAACAGTTTGATAGCCGATTGACCTGATAGCCATCTCGCTCACACTCTGCAATTCTTCCTACCACAAAACAAAACAAAGAGCTAGAGATTTGTTCACCATTGAGTGATGTTATGTCTCTTAACAGTTGCATTTGACTTCGTCTCTCACTCTCTCTGATACTGTTACACTGTTAAAAGGCACATACCATCACTCAAGCGTAATTGAATGAGTGACAGTTTCAGTCTCTTAACAGAGGACTCCGACTGTCTCACAATCGTGCGCCAATTCACTCACATAACAGTCTTATAGCTCTGTACGAGCTCTCAACGAGCTTATGCAAAATCTGTCAACTTAACAGTGTGAGGTCATGTTGTGCGTGCGCTTTGATCTTTGTATTAAAATTGAGCTGAACTATAACTGTTATTTCTCTTAATGCCAGTGAACCAAATAAAAACGGAAACTGCAATTAATTAATGTCTATACAGCATTTCTCAGAGTCTTCTAAAACAACATAAACGAATATTTAAACATCTTTTTATTTATTTCCTGTTTAAACAATCAGGCCATTAAATTTGGCAAGGCTGTTAAACTAGTTTGGTCCATTTTTGTGTTCCATAGTTGCTCTAGGTTATTAAAGCTGCAATATTTCTTGCTGTTTGAGCTGCACTTTCGGGTCTCAGTGCCATAAATTCATTCGCTTTAAGACCGCAAAGAGCAGCAGCAGCAGTAGAAGCAGCGGCAGAGGCCGAGGCAGCAGCAGCAGCAGCAGCAGCAGCAGCAGCTGTTGCTCGACCGCTAAGCTAACGAGCGAACATTTTCTTAAAGCTTCGCACCAATTGTATTTAATGCCTTGTCCGAGCACTCCGCCGCACACACAGCCCCAATGGGGGTGTTCGTTTGTTGGGCAGTGTTTTCTGGCTCCTGCTCGACGCCCCAACACTTTGTGCGCTTTTACTTTGGGGTCCTCACTTTCTCTCTCTCTCTCTCTCACTCTCCCACTCTACCATTATGCCTTTGGCCGTACGCCTAATGCGCTCCTCTTATTACTGTCGCAGTGTGGTCGTCGTAATGTTGGCATGACATCAAAGGCGAGCACTTCGGGACTGGGCTCGAAGGTAAGGGAACCCCCCTGAAGCCCCCTACTCACAAAGCAGCTGGCTGAGCTTTACGTTAATCAGCGCATTCTGCTCACATTCTTATGCCCCAAACCCATTGAGAATGGGAGTGCAGGGTATACCGGGATTGTTCAAATGACGTGTCATATTTGTATTGATCTTTAAAGAAACAAATCGATATTTTTTGGCTGGCCCCAAATCCATAACCTTCTCTCCAAATTCATAAAAAGTATTTTAAATTTACAACATATGAGTATATACATATATCATATAATATTAGTTCTTCTAACAGTTCAGGGTATCTCGCAGTCGAGCTGATTTGACTAGACCACTCTTGATTTTTCATTATTATTATTTTATTTTCTTTTATTTTTTTGCTCAACGAACGTGCTTAACGTAGAATCCCCAAAGGTTGATTGTTGCCTCCTGCTGCTGCTTCTCCTGCTTCTGTTGACTTAAAACTGAAAAGAAATGAGCGAATCCTTTGCGACTAGCTCCGCCTCGAGCTGCGATTGCTGCGCCGCACGTCAATAATGTGTTTCAGACCCTGTCCCTGTCCGTTAGACGCCGGGGACTTTCTTTTCATATTCTTGAGTCTAACACCCTCACACACACCCATAATAATACCCGCGGGGCTATAAGCCCAATGATTATTTATTTATTGATATTAAGCAGCAATTAGTTCGTTAACTTTGGCAAATGCCTCGAAGCAGCTGACTAACACCTCAACTTTGGCTACTTAGCAGGCAATAAAATACATTAACTTTTCACTCAAGAGCTCAAAATTTGCATAATTACAAAGTAATATTGAAATATTTTAAATATATGTGTGCTTTACCTACAAGCTGAAATTATACAAAATAAACAAATACGAAACGTGTGAAAAACAAACAAGGTAGAGTGAGTTAGATTAAAGTAGATAGAATAGAACTGCTAGACCAGGAGATAGTCTGAAGCTGAGGCGGTGTCCCTTAACTTTCTTAATTAAAGGTTTTCTAAATTAGAGTTTTTTAAGTCTCTCTTAGATATCACTTGCTCTTAGACAATGCAGAGATTAACGAACAAAAGTATACACACTCGCTCTCATTCATAAGAGCATTTGGTTTTCGTCTTCGTGTGAGCGACTTGCCTTGAGCTATTTGCGTGACTCTCTTCGTTTCGAAAGTGATACAGTTAAAGCTCGCACAATGACGCTCAGTAAACGTCTTCCCTCTCATATACACATTTACACATTCACACTCACGTACGCTGTTGATGTGTCTCGCTCACGATTGAGTGATAATGTCTTTTAACAGTGACCGTCGCATACAACGAACTGTGTATGTGTATGTGAGAGCCGCTGTTAAAAGACACTCAATATGTGCAAGACATTTTGATAAATTGAGCTCAAAGAAAGACTAACAAGGAGTAAGGAGTAAGAAAGGTAAATCCGAAAGAACGAAACGTTTTGCTTCTGTGCGCGATCGTTCAGTCGCACTCAGACTTTTTGCTCAAACTGTGAGTGCAGATCACATATACACATGTATGTGTGTATGTACATATTTGCGGACTTCGAGAAACACTTGACAGAGGTGTGTAATATGTGTCCATACATACATATGTATGTATGCATTTTCATTGCCAGACTTACGTTTTGCTTATTAATCAAAGAGCGACTTTGGAGCCCAATAGAGACAGAAATTGAAAGCAACAACTACAAAAGTTATAAAATAAAGTTAAATTTGTTGTCCTACTTATCAAAGACACTAATGTGACTTATTCCCATTCTCACAAATTGCCATTAGTTTAATGTACCTCCCCATAAAATTGATAGCTAAATAACAACAGAAAAGAAACGTAAAACTATCTCTAGTGCCGTTGCAGTTCCAATACAAATTGCATTGGAAAAATATATATAAAGTAGAGAAAAAATTAAATGCTTTATCTGGACTCAGCTCAGCTTCTTCGTCGCCTTCGTCGTGCTCTTCGTCTTCTTCTTCAACATCTTGGTGTCATGCACTTTTCAGTTCGTAAAACCACTTTTATCTGGCCGACTATAAAAGGCAGCAATTTTCAAGCATCGGCATCATTAACATTGCAAATTTCTGTGGCATGAGCATGTTGCTCCTTAGCCATTTGGCGCAGAGCATTTTATTGGCCAAAGCGAGCTTAGACTAGAGACTAAATGACATTAGCCATACACGTACAATGTGCGGTTTAACGACTTCGACTGTTAATGAGTCGCAGCTTACAGATACAATCGTTTGATAGGAGGAGGGAGCAGATGGTAGGTGCGAGGTGGGAGGAGATGTTAGGTAGGGATAAACCCACCGCCTTCAGGCAGTAAAATCGCATTAGATCATAAAATGGCGAAGCTGTCGCTGGATTTGAGCTGTTCGCCAAATGAGTTAATTGCCAATTGGATTTTGTGGCTGGCAAGGATTTGTTGACGTTGCACTGTCGTAAAAGCATATCCAATGTAAAGGGCAGCCCCAACGCTCCCACTCTCAGCTGTTGGAATCGTGGCATGAATTTAAAACTCAACTTGAATTTGAAATGCCATAAAAGGAATATCATCGATTTGCTTGCGCCCAAACTTCTGTCTATCAAATGATTCCGGCTCAGTTGCAACAAAGTGCCGCTGCCGGAGCCGTAACCGGAGCCGGAGACGGAGCAGACACGGTCACAGACACAGACACAAAGGCAAAGGCAACAGCAGTCTCGATGCCTGCCACATGCCGGCGTTGAGGACCCCGAGGTGTGATCCTGGCGTTGCACAGTGGGGCCTTTGCCTAATCTGCATTGCATAAATATTTGCTAGCTAAAAATTATATATACATTATAATCTGTTAACTTGTTTCGTTTTTTTGTCATTATAAGAAATATTTAGAGTTGGCAAATGAGTCTATGCACAGGGCTTGGTCAACAGGATGCTTCACGGCTTTCTGATAAGCCAGAGAAATTTCTTTTGGAGAATCTTTACCTAGCCAGACTATAAATATCTCAGTTGAAAAGCTTTAATCACTGTATAAAATTAAATTTTACCACAAGCTTTATATGATTGTTAAATTAATATTCAAGGGAAACAAAACTCAATATAATAAAAAAATAAATAAATAAAATACTATAAAAAATAAATAAATAAAATAAAATAGTAATAATAAAACATATATAAATAAATACAAATTTATAACTTGTTGAAAAATAATATATACTATAAATATTTCTATATATGTATCTGATAAATTCTCCATTGGATTCTATAATCCACTTGATTTTCGCCACATATTGCGGGCAGCGGTCCCACTGTGCATTGCCGCTCGTTAGTTTGTCTCCATTTTTAAAAATTTGAAACGGATGCTCACAGAGAAAAGCAGCAACATCATCATCATCATCATCATCATCACCATCATCATAATCAACATTATCCTAATGCCCGGTAGGAGCTATGCAGCTCACATTGTATTCCCTGGGTGCAGCTGCAACTAGAGCTCCAAGTGCAGCATGTTTGCGCCAGATGACAGCCAAAGCTGTTCGCTTTAAGTAGCCACGGAATCGGGTTAGCCCCCGCCGCCGAGTGCCTTAACGGCTTAGACACCCATCACATATCCATTCAGCACACGCGCCCACGCCTCGTGCAATCAGACAATGTCAGATCCAATCAGCTGCTGGCCAGAGAGTGGGCCAGGAGCAGTCTATTAAATTCGAGTAAACGCTTGGGCAGCAATTGTTGACACATGGCAAATACTGGCAAAGAGTCGCCTACGAAAAGGACAACTGCAAAAGGCTCAGCGCCATCTGTGTGCAGAGCTCAAACATTGCTCTGGGTAATATTGTTGTTGTTGATGCTTATCAGGCTGAAGAAACTGTGCATGTATGTCGTCACTTGGCTAAATTCTCGTCTCCTCCTCAGGTCACCGACTGGGGCGTCGAGCAGTGCCGCTCGCTGCACATCCACATCAAGAGTCCGCCCCGGCTGAGGGTGGATCCGGCCAGCGTGACGCTGCAGCGCGGCGACTCGCTGCGGGTGCGCTGCCTGTCGCCGGGCAACGACGACATCAAGCGGTATGCCCAGCTGGGCTACAGCTGGACGCGCAACGGGGTGCTCTTCCAGTCGGACGCTGCGACGGCCATGTGGGAGGATCTCTACCCGGACGGCAGCATTCTGAAGATCAACAACATTCAGAAGTCGGCGGAGTACGCCTGCCTCGTGTCGAACAGCGTGCGGCCGGTGTCGCGCAGCGTCTACATCAACGTCATCGAACGGAATGCTGTCCACGTCTGCCTGGCCGAGTCCAGCTTTGGCGTCCATTGGCCCACCAGTGCACCGGGCGCACCCATCATCACCGACTGTCCGCGCGGCTTCGAGGGGCACTCGCACCGCATCTGCGAGCAGCGGGACAACGCCGGCAACTCCAGCTGGCTCCTGCCGGACTTCTCCAGCTGCGTGCGGGACGAGCTGCTGCTCATCTACAATCGATTCAGAGCTCTCAGCGCGGGATTCCAGCAAACGAACTCCTCGAACATACTGAAGGCCTGCTTCGAGTACACGCTCCAGCGGCGACAGAGCTTCCTGCCCGGCGAGGCGAGCTTCCTCATCGACATGCTGCACGAGGTAAGTGCGAGTCTATGTATCTATGTGAGGGGCTGATAAGTATTTATGCCTGTACGAATTGCGCCCGTGTGACCTCCATATCTCTAGCTTGTCGGTGGAGCAAAGTTTATGCAGATTTATGAGAGCACTGGTTACGCCTTCCTCGGAGATTCTCACGATTGCCACTTGAGCTGCTGCGGCACTTTGTCTTACCGAAATTGCATAATATTGTAAGGAGAGAAAAGTTTTTACTGCTTTTCGTATTCCCCAAATTCAATTTTAAGCAACTGGTATCAGAGCGCACGGGACACACCGCAAAAAAAATAAAGCAAAATAAAATAAGAGAAACTCTTGAACACACTTAAGCCTTGGCGCTGGCAAAGCGCAAAAACAGCTCAAAGCGTTACAAACTACCTGGACCTTAAGATCCATCGCCACCGCCTCGAGAGGCGAGCCGAGTCGAGGCGAAAAGACTCTACAAACAAGCTTGCCAAACTATTTTTACACGTAAATGAATGCAAGAAAAGCTGACTGAGCCGAGGGCGTGGCGAGCAGTGGAGCAGTGGAGCAGCTGAGCGAGTGGGCGCCTTGCAATTTTTCACACAATTTTCACAGCCAAGCTACAGTCAAAGAAAAGTTTGCTCCGGGCCGCATGGCAACAATTTTTCATTTTAATGCGCACACAAATTTCCCGCCTAACGAATGGCCATAAAGAGTTTTTCGGGAGTCGCTTTTTATGCACTGAACCCATTGAAAATTGGAAATCAGGGGTATACGGATTTTCCGAAGGTGTATGTGACAGGCAGAACGATGGATCTGCATGAGGGCGACTAAATGAGTCGATATAGCAGTGTCAGTGTGAGGATCCCTTCGTCCGCCCTTCTATTATCCTATCAGGCCAATCTCTGTCTCTGCGTCAACTGCGCAGTAAGCAGAGCGTGTCTCTATGATATAAAATATATATCTTAAGATTTGTAGCATAGTAAAGAATCATAGAATTATTAGAGCAATAGCTCTTTAGCTGATTTCAGGGTATCTGCCAGTCTGGCAGACTCCAGCTTGCCTCTCTTTTTCCTGGTTTCGGTTTTATTTTGGTATTTCGCTTATTGCTGGGCACTTGTCTCTGTTGCTGCTGCTGCTGCTGCTGCTGCTGATGCTTGACTATTTGCTTGCCTATTTTGCAGCTCGACACCTATTTGCAGCTGAAGGGCACACAACTGGAGCGTGAGATGGCGGCGGAGATAATACTCCGGATACTGGATAAAGTCATGCAGAATGCGCAATCCCTGAACAGTCAACAGGTAAGCTGACAGACAAAGTCTACGTGGGCATACATATACAGTGTACAGTGTGCAGTGCAGTGCCTCATGCCGTCGGCCCCTCCCTAAATGGAGGCGTGGCCAGGCTGGCACTCGGGCTGCACTCGTGCATAAATTATGCGAAAAGAGGCAGCCGAGCGTTCGGGTGTCATAATTTATAACCTACAGCTATATTCAATATTTGCCAGCCTGCTTTTGTGGCACTCGCCATCGCCCTCTCCCTCTGGCTACCTCTCCCTCCCAGATTTATTGCACAGAGACTCTAAATTGGACTGGCAAGCCTTATTGTACGTTCGGCAGGCACATATATATTATTTTGTGGTTCTACTTTTATTTAGCTTGTAGCCGGGCCACAATTTACATTTGTCTGCCGCACACACATGGTGGCTCACTGAGCCAGCCACGGAATTGATGTTCATGTTTGCGGGTAATAAATACCTTCTACGAAATCCAAGTATTTCAGCTTTCTTCGCTGAAAAGGTCAATTTGTTGTAGTATCTAGGCCAGCCAACGGGGAAATGGAAGTGGAGCCGCAACGCCAAGTGGGGCTGAGTGTGTTGGGTCAATAATGTATTAGGCATTGGCCATCATATCATTCAGCTAAACGAGCTCATGCTATTTTATTTATGCTTTACACACATACAAATTGTATGCAATAAATTAATATAAAAAATAATAAAACATAGCAAATGAATATAAAGTAAATATAGAAAATAAAATAAAAATAATGTTTAATAAAATAAATACACAATAATTGAAATAAATAAAATAAAAAATAAAAAAAAAATAAATAAAATAAAAAATAAAATAAATAAAATAATGAAAAAATTAAAAAAAGAAACCCTTATCAAATAAAACAATAAAAAATAAATAAATAAAGCGAAATAATAATACTAATCAAATAAAATAACAAATAGACAAATAATACAAATTAATAGGTAATATTAATAAAAAATTATGTTAAATAAAAAATTAATAGATGATTAAAATTAAAAATAAGATTAATTAAACAATATGAATACAAAACTATAAGTTAAAATATAAAATAAATAAATAAATAATTGATTAAAATTAAAAAAAAATAAATTAATTAATTAAGCAATATGAATACAAAATTTAAAGTTAAACTTATATAATATATGTATATAAATAATGAAAAAAAAAACTCAAAATTAAATAAGTATATACTGAATTTTTATAATTAAAAAAAAAAAATAAAATAAATTCAACTAGATGATTAGACTTTAAATAAAAAATTAAATATATAAATAAATGAAAATATAAAAAACAAACACCACTTCTTAGATATCAGATATCTAAGCAATAATGTTGGTTTATATATCAATCTACTTGAGGCTAAAATTGTTGAATATAAGTGAATATGAATATAAATATAAATATATGAAAGAACTTGTTGCTTCTGATCCTGACGTCGCCTATTGAATATGCATATGTATATATAGATAATTACATTTATTTCGTGCCTAATAAATCAAGTAAATCAAGATGCTCTTTCGCGTCGATTTTCCCACATTTCGAGTGCTCTTCGTTCATTTCACTCGACTATCGCTCTTTCTGAGCACTCGAATATGCCAACAACTTTGTTGTTAATTAGCGGCCATCAAAACTGCGCACTTATGAGCCCGGCTAATGAGCCTTTCTCGCCGCTTCTCATGACAGCTGACTGAGCCACAAAACAATAAACATTGCCGCTTCCTGGCGGCTGGCCACAGACAAAGAGCGAAGCAGCCCACTCCCTACTCAGATGATGGAGATGATGATGATAAAAAGGTGTGCTTCCCCTCTGGTCTTAACGCTCAGCCAGTGTCCTTGGTGGTGGGTGGGGCTCAGTGGAGCTTGCCCTTTCCACTCGACTCGACAAGACGAACCGAGCGTCTTTCGCGTCGCACACTTCACTTACTTAAGTTTTTAAGTGGGCAGGCGTTGGAAGCTACGCTCTGCCGAGGCTCATGTTTTATTCCTTGAGCACACTTTGTTTTCGCGAAGTACGGCATAAAAGTAACAGCAGCAGGAGCAGATGAAGCAGCAGCAGCAGCAGCAGCAGCAGAAGGAGCATGGAAGGAAGCCGCCAGTTGTATGGCACATGCATCAAGACTCAAATATTGGTATGCAAATTTATGTGAGTGTTGATTGCAGCTGTTGGCAGTATTATATTGAGCGCTGGCATTAAGAGCTCGCCTCGCTCTTAAAGCAACGAGGCCGTCTCAATGTCAAGGACCTCGGAGGCGCAACTTCCTAAACGAGCCCAACTATGCGGCATTAAATATGAAGTGTCTGCTCGAACGAACTAGCCCCGTTTTAATATTCATCGCTCCTGGATCTTGTGGCACGCACGGAAATTAAGTAAGTTTTTACTTAAGACTTAAGAGGCGGCAAGACGGCGACTGCAGCGAAAACTTTTTAATGCGCTGAAATTAATTTTGTTTGTGACGCAGTTCAAGCTCAGCTATGGCATTTCGATATTATGCGCCACATGAGTCGGAAACTTTATCCCCTGCTTTTATGTTAAATTTTTATTAGCTGACGAAGCGCTGGAGGAGAAATAAAAACCTTGCCTTCATAATTGGGTTGATTAAAAGCCAGCATTTCTCAACTTTTTCCAACTTGCCAAATAGTTGGCATCGCTCTTATTTACTCGGCCCAAACTTTAAGCTAGTTACAAATACTTTACTCCTCACTCTCTCTCTCTCTCTCTGTCCCTCATGTTTGTATAGACTTTTAATTAGCAAAACTCAAGGTAAAATTGATTTTTAATTGCACCCAAGTAAGGAGAGAATAGTTCAATACCTTAAGTTGAAGCCCGAAAGGCAGAAAATCAAATTGAAAGTTGTTCAGCTTGATTTTAACGCAATTTTCGTATAGGTATATGGGAGTATGCAAACTTACACAGCTCAAAAGTTTTGCTCTCAGTTTATTGAGACCCTTAAAAGGGAAGCTTAATGCATGGAATAATAGATCTTAGTTATGCAGAATAATCTTTGCGAATTTCGAGGCAGAAGTACACACATTGTACTCTATTTTCCTCATAGATTACAATTTCAAATAATTAAATGAATAAAATTTGTATTTATTAATGATTTATTCAAATAGAAGCAGAAGAATGTTTTTCCTAATTTTATATACTTCAAATTTCAATGTATTTATAATTTATTCATTTACAATGCTAAATACATATTCTAAAAACATTTCGTATTTAATTCATAATTCAAATAATTCGAATAACTCAAATTTAAACCTATTAATAATTCACTCAAAGAAAAGCAGAAGAAAAATGTTTTGCTATATTTTATACACTATTTATTTATTGCCCTATTTGAATTTGAATTTTGTTAAAAATGAACTCATTTGTTTATTTTCTCTGATTGCAATCACATTTCAAATTATTCAACAATTCAAATTTATTAAGACTTCACTCAACGAATATTTTCGATTTGATAGCAAAACTGAATTTCCTACTAGATTTCTTTTACTTGTTTTAGTCTATGAAGAAAACGAATGGGAGTAATACATATTGCAAAATCTATAATTCAGCAGCTGTTTGAGTTGTTCTTCAGATGTTGAAATAATAAAGATTATTTGTCATTTGACACGTGCCCAAAACGTGAAAATAGTTTATAGAAAATGATTGAATTCTCTGAGGAAATGAATTCAGTTGCACTTCTGTTGTTGCTTTATTGGCAAGTGATGTACTTGAAGTTGTCATTGAAAACTCTAGCGACTTCTTTATTCCCCTTGTCAAAACTTTATTAACAGCTCAACTTAGGCTGCAGCTGCTCAGTTGATGCTGACAGATAAAGTTAAATCCTTTTCCAGGTAACTATTCCGAAAGTGTATTCCATATTTTAATGAAATATAACACGTTATGGCAAACTGTTCTTAGATTTGAGAAGCGTCTCCTGCTATTTAAACTGTTCATTAAATGAGAAAATTATTCGTTACAAAATATATACATATAATTTATTTTAATTATAAAAAAATATATTAAATTTATATAGATTATAAATTTATATAATATATACATAATTATATGATTTATATAATTTTATTTCGAACTCTCTTTCACATATATGTGAAACTCTCGACTCTATTTTGTAATACCTTTTATTATTATTAATGAAAAAGTTGCAACGAAATGGAAATCCATGCGCAAGGTATAAAATTTAATATTTGTGCAGAGTGAAACATAATTCTGTTGCTTGTTTAAGGCCCTCAACGTGTTATCAATAATTCAAACTATATATATATGTGCATACAATCGAGTTGAACAAATTGCAGAGAGTTGATGTATTACCAATTTATTATCGTATTTAAATTGAGCTGTCGCCGGGCCGGGCCTATCATTGGGACTGTTGACAATTTGCAATGTCAATGGCATTCCGGGATCTCGATTGCATTTCATTTGGCTTAAACACATTTGCATTTACTTTGCCTGATTAACATTGATTTCGGTTTGCACTTTGCATTGCATTGCAATTGAAAAACTTTGCCGGGTTGGGCAAAAAAAAAAAAAAGAAGAACTTTCCAAATGGCAGAGTCGTTCGAGTTTTTCAATTGCATTTCAATATTAGAATCCAAAAGTTTATTAATATGTACGATCCGAACTTTCAATGCAGATTGCCTCATTACGGGGCCAAGTGAAAACCAAATGGCAAACAAAGTTAACTGACCCAGTTTCTAGATGCTTATCGACTGCCCCCAGCGGCCCCGAGAGTTCTCCATAATATCTAACCGACATCATTAAATAATCGAATTAAATTCTTAAATTCATATCTGGCATGAGTAACTATTAGAAGCCGAATGACTCTGATTATATGGGCAGTTTGACCAGCGAACTTTTGCCTGCCAGCAGAGAAAGCCCAGCTATTCGTATTTGGCCTATTCAGAAATCAAATTCACAAAGTTCACGACAAATCACTTTGCGGAGCAAACGTACAAAAATAAAAGTAAAAACGTGCTCTAAAGTCGCTAGCTAACTTTCAAATCAGCAAGAAAACTTTTGCACACACAAACACACACACGCATACACATGTGAATGGGCTGACTGGCACATGTGGCACGCCCACACAGTTGAACGCCCCAGTGATTTGACGGTAAACTGTGCAACGTGGCCAGGTCGGAATTCGTATTTAAAACTTTTCCTTTACATTTTTTTCGCAGCATTTCTGCCCATGTCTTTAAACAAACGCCCCAATTTGCATAGGCGTAGAGGCCAGAGGGGGTCCAGAGGGAGCGGCCACGAACAACAAATATCACATCATGCTTGACTGATGTTACAAAACTTTTTTGTTTCTTTTATTTGGATTTCTATTTTTATTTCTGCAACGAAAAAGTTTTCCAATTGAAATTGTTTCTGCTCTCGATTGCACATGTTTGACTTTATAAATTTATGCTTATGTTCTCTAGGAGGAAAAAGCAGCCAGCAGATAGACTTAGACGCTTCTCGGACAATTGTAATATTTGATTTGAACAGGAAATTGCGCCATGACAGCAGAAAATTCCTTGCAAAAAACAATGCCAATGGAAATTACACTGTAATGGAGCTGTTATTAGAGTCTAAGCAAATAGATTCATGGGTTCATTGACCGATTTTAAGACTGGGTCAGAATTGAAAATTGAGTACTCGAAGTTGTAGTTTTTTTTGTTTGCCAAACTATTAACTTGGGAACTTTGGCTTTGAGTTACAGAATAAATATAATATAAAATATAATATATAAAATATAAAATATAGAATATAAAATATAAAATATAAAATATAGAATATAAAATATAAAATATAAAATATAAAATATAAAATATAAAATATAAAATATA
>NW_022046029.1:2046-13433 GCF_001654015.2 Drosophila navojoa | reverse complement strand
TCACTATAAAAATATTTACTTTAATGATAATAATGACTTTCTGTCATATCAGGAAAACGCTAAAGTCCTTTGATATAAAACTGGCCATTAAAGGCAATATCTTGGCCACGGCAGACCTGAATCTGGCACATGTCAGGCGCTTAGCATAATTTTATAATTAGAAATAAGGGAAAATGCAAATTTTGCAGCCCAAGTAAACATCAGACTTCACTTTATGGTCGCATGATTAATATACACTGGCAGGGGCAAGCATTTTCTTCGCTGCTTCAGTTTCTTTTCTTTTTCTTCTTTTGCATTTCCTTCTAATGGAAAATTTGCTTTATGGGCAAACATAAATAAATAAAAAAAAAAAGCACATAAATGAATGCATAAAACAAGCGCACGCGCTCGCTTACTATAAAAATTGCTCATAAAAAGTCCAACTTGAAGGACTTTTCGCAGGACCTGGCTGACTGGCTGGCCAGGTCGGTGTTGGCCTGTTGAGTTGCCCTGGCCACCTTGCTGCACCGAGCTTAGGCTCCTTCAAGTGTCTTATTTAGCTAATTAGGAGCGGCCTGCCATGATTTTTTCATAAACTGTGTGATTTTTTCTCTTTTCCAGCGAGGACCTATTCTCGGACCAACTCTACATGGACATCGGACTGTCCACGCGTCTGCTGCATATCATGGCCAATTCGACAATATTTGCTTCTGTGATCTCTTATAAGAATCTTAAAAGTTTTCTACCAAAAACTTACTACACGCGTGGCAGGTGGGTAGCAAAATAATAAAATAATAATGATAATAAAATAATAATAATAATAAAATAATAATAATAATAAAATAATAATAATAATAAAATAATAATAGTAATAAAATAATAATAATAATTAAAGTTTTCAGTTACTTAAAATAAGGAAAAATAATTAAATAATAATAATCTGAAACGAAATAATATCACTAAATTTTATTTTAATTAATTTTTAAAAACACAATCTCTCAATTTAAAGAAAATATTCATAATATGCTGACTTACATTCTCACATTTCCCCCCCTTATTCATTTTAATTAATTTTTTTTTACAATTCCAGAGAATATAATATTTAAATTTTTTTTTTTTCCATAAATTTATCCACACATGAAATCCGTATTTTTAAACGTAATTCCAATTAATTATAGCTTGCTGCTAATTTCATTAACTGCATATTATAATCAAATAAGAGAAATTATTGCAGAATTATTTCACACGTTCCATCGACAGTTTTCTCGCTTTTTCCCATAAAGTTTAAACAACGAGCGCAATTCAATTTCAATGCATATCTGTAAAAATAATTCTGTGTAATGCCAAGTGTTGCCGCTCTGGAGGAGATTCCATCTTTCATAAGCGCATTAAAGCAGCTGCAAAAAGCACCAGCGCAATGCTGTGTAAAGCTGTTAGTTTGTAAACAATATGCAAATAAGCTGCAAGCAACATGTAACATGACACAACAGCAATAACAACAACAACAACAACAAATACTAAAAACGAGCCAGAGCACAGCTAGAGATTTGAATCTGGCATGAAATGGAAACTAGAAATAGTTGCCAATATGCAGACAAATGTTGATTAAATTATAATGAACCACAGAGACGCATATGTGTGAGAGGATGTGTATGTGTGTGTGTGTGTCTGTGTCTGTGTGATGAGCTTAATGAACATGCACTCAGCAGCTCGTCCTTGCGTTGCTTGATAAGATTAGCTGAAATACCGAATGGCAACTGCAACTGAGGCATGACAATCAGCAGCTGTTCTGGTATATTAAATGTACTAAATAATACCAAAATTATGTGAGAGATAGTAGATGGCATTGGGATTGAAAAGAGGATTATAAATATCAACTTGTACAAGCCGAAAGCAAGAATAGAAACATTTATAGCAACTGTTACATAATTTGTGACTAAGCAAAACCAATTTGTTAGTCTTTAATTAGTTATGTATGTATATTTTGCCTTTATACTAAAGTCTCCTCTCTAATTGCAGCGATCCCAAGGACTCGGACTATGTGCTGGCCTCGCGCATCATTCAAACTTGGCTGTTTCAATCGAATCGCTCGAATGACAATTTCCGCGAACCCCTCGACCTGTCCTTTGAAGCCGGCCACGTGGAGATTATATTCCAGCACGAAAGTGTGCCCAAAGCAGGCGACTGGGTCGCCGTCTGCGGGTAAGCATTAGTTGGATAACACTTCAATGGTTTCATCAGTAATATCAACTTGCCCCATCTGTCGCCCAGGCACGACTACAAGGCATCCTTTGACTCCACCTGGCGCTCGGATCTCTGCATCACAAAGCATCTAATGGAGAACATCACCCGCTGCATCTGCCCGCTCTCCGGCACCTATGTGGTCATGCTGACCAAGAGGCAACCACACGTAAGTAGTCAGAGAGCATTAGCCAAGTTTATCACTCGAAACCCAATTCCCCAAAGCCACAAATTGAGAAATAGTTTCACAGCATGCAATTATTTGCCAGCAGGCGAGCAATCACAGTTACAATTCCAAATATTTGCGCTAAGCAACTAAATCGGATATGGCATGCATTTAATATTAAATATTTATTTTCACATTGCTTACATTTGATTATTTTCAATATTTACATACAAAAATATAAATATGTATTGGGAATTCACTTTAAAGACATTTGAACTCTGCATTTAATCCCAATTATGTTGACTTGCCAATTGACTCAGATAGCATAATGTTTCATACTTATATTATTTTAATTTGTATATCATTTAATATTCACTCCTATAAATATATCATGTGTATTTAATTCAGCTTTAAAAATTTCATGGAATTTCATTAATTTCACTTACTGAATGAGTTTTTATGGCATTGCAGAGAACATTTAATATTAAATATTTATTTTTGCTTTATTTCAATATATACATGCATAAATAGATCATATTAACTGTGAGTTTAATTCAAATATATATTTAATTTATATTGCATTTAATTAATAAAGACTTTCAACACATTATTTATATTTGTAAATATTTTTATAAGTGAATATATATTTTAGATATGCTCATATTTCAATATATATGCTATAAATAATATATAATATAATGTAATATATAGTATAATTAATACAAAAAATATTTATTATTATATATATCAATATTATTTAAATTAATTTTAAAATAATTTTTTTTTAAGAATTTTTAACAAATAAAAAATAATAATAATACTTTATATACTCATATGTTATTTTATTTTATCTCATTTCAGTCGTCGCAGTCGCATACGCCCCAGCGGCCCATCTTTGTGATCGTGAGCTGCGCCCTCTGCCTGCTGCAGTGCTGCTGCGCCTTCCTCATTCTGCTGCCCATCTGGTGCAATCGCAAGTGTGCCGTCACCTTTCTCAAAATGCAGTTTTGCATCTCCACTTCGAGCGTGATGCTCATCTATCTGTTGGGCTTTATGAAAATGCTGCCGGAGGTGAGTAGAAATACATATTGATAAATATTTCAATATAAATTTAATAAATGGAAGCAGCTCATTGAACACGAATAACATGAAAAGCAGGTCTTCAGAGCAAAAGCAAACAGAAGTGAAGAGTTTTCGTGTTTATTTCAAATTTAATCAAATCAAAAATTATAATTGTGAAATAACAGGAATTTGATTTCAATTCCCATTAAAAACTCGACTCAAACCAGAAAATGCAGAAAAATGCGTAGCATACTTTTAAGCGCGGCGCGTTAAAACAAAAGCTGCCATTGTGGTTCACCCTCTCTCTTTCTCACCCTCTCTCTTTCTTGCACACACACACGAGCGCCGCCTGCCGCAAATGGGCGACCGAGGCGAAAAATTTAATTACGGGGAAATAAATACTGAAATAAAGGCAAAACCAAAAATAAAAGCAATAAAAAAACAACAAAAGAAACCAAAAACCGAATGAAGCCTTCACAAAATATATATTAAAAAAGAAAAATAAATGCAACTTTATTCGATGCATAGTAAAAATGTAGATTGAGTTACACTTTACCTACATATATACACTGTGCAACAAAGCAGAGGCCGCTGCTTAAATGCAAACTCAAATTGAAATTAGTTCTTAGCCCTTTCTTTTATTCTTGGTTTGTTAACTACAACAAAAAGCCATTTGCCGAGCCCTAAATAAAAATCAATGCTTTGTTGGCTTAGAAACTCCACAATATTCTAATTAGAAATTTTCGCAGGAATCCAAGCATGAATTCCACTTTTCATGAAAAGTAATCTGCCAAAATTCTCCCCAGTCCAATCATAATCACAATCACAATCATCATCATCATGAACATAAACATCATTTGCAAAAAGAAATTAGCTTGTCGTCTGGCAAATAATGCGCCAATAAATGTACGAAGTCTGGGCCCGGGATTTGTAAATATTATAATTTACAGTTCGTTACACAAAATCCATGAAATAACAGAGCTGAGGTGCTGAGCTGCTCGCCCACCTGTTGGCCTGTCGCACCGAATGAAAGGAAATTAAAAACCAACAGCAACCAACAACAGTTCTCCAGAGAATCAACTCACTAAAGTCGAAATAAATATTAATAAAAGCGCAAATTTTCAATTTGCAAAGACCCTGGGCATACAAAATGTTTGAGATCGGTCCGAAGAGCCGTCAAAAACTCATTACCTTATGGAACCTTTCAGTCCCAAAAGAATCCACAAAATCTTTTGAATTATAAAGCGAAAAGTGCGCGTCTAAGCAAAATATACAAATTCATGCTCCCTAATCTCCAGAGGTAGCCAGACCGAGCGAGCACAGCAAAGTGAAACGACGATGCGAAAATCTCTAACAAGATGTTACATTTCTGAATTAGTAATAAACTGGGCCGTAGTGCAAAGCGCGAGCAGAGCCGGAGCGAAATAAATAAATGAAAAACAAATAAAACGCCAGCGCGACAATAAAAACTGAAAACACAATCGAAAATGTTTGTTAAGAAAAACCGACAAAAGTTGACAAAGAACGGAGGGGGAAAAGTCGTGCAGATAGATAGAGCGAGTGAGAGAGAATGAGTGATAAAAAGAGATGAGAAACAAGGGAAAGAAGTTACAGTGCCTGGGCTGGGATGGGGTGACTGGGAAATACCCTGAACTTTTCCAGAGAGCTGGTATTGCAATTCTTGTATGCTTCTCTTATATATCTTATATACCTTATCTCTTATGGCACCTTCCTTTTACATACACTTTCACAAATCCAATATGCCCACTCCCGCTGCGCACAGGGTATACGAACTTATGGACAATCGTCAAAACTACGTCGTGAAGCAGAGTGAAGACAAAGTTTCAAACGGAAGAGGGTGTGCTAGTGTGTGTGTGTGTGTGTACAAGTGTGCGAGTGTATTCTAGTGCTCTAGTCAAGTGAGCGAGGTCTACTTAATGGCTGCACAAAACTCGACTCGACTCGACTCGACTCAAGTGCAATTCAAAGCAAACGCTTCCGAGTGCGAGCCCTGAGGCATCTGGCTGTCACAATTTGGCGGTGGCACGAGAGTCAGCAACAAGCGATAGACAATGAGTGTGTGTTTGAGTGGGTGTAGATGTGTGTATTCGTGCTTGCCACGTATTCCATTCGCCATTTGAGATCAGCTCTTAATGAGCAGCTGACGCAATTTAACGAATTGGCGGCCAGCGGGCAGTTGCTCAATGCCAAAAGCGCAGCAGATGCGTGCAAATTTATGAAAATGTGAAACAAGTGTAAATTAAAATTAACATTAAAATAAAATAAAAGTAGAAGAAGAAGCGCACAACACGTGCAACTCGCTGCAAAGACATATGGAATTTTCATGTTGCTCGAAAGGACACGTGTCACAACGGGTGGGCGGACGTTCGACTGCCACGCCCATGTCAGCGCGAACAATAAATCAAATTAATATATATATATATATATGTATATATTTTTGCATTTCACTCATGGCAAATGTATTTGTGTATAAATAAATACAATTTGCAGCGCCGGTTAAAAAACATAATAAATAACGCATACGCCAGCGAGTCCCACGAGAGACAGAGAGAGAGAGCGGGCTGTGAGCGAGCGAGACAGACGAAAGCTTTTAAGCGCACTTAACTTATAATTTCTCATAAATACAAAGCGACGCCGTAAAATATTCGCGCTGCGAATTGAAAATTAAAAAGTTTACAAATTTATTTTACTGCAGTCGGGGCAGACAACAAAGTCGCTGACCTCCACGCTCAGGATTCCAAGAAGCCAAAAAGCAACAGTTGTAACAATGCATGTGTGAAGGTGTATGTGTGTGTGTGTGTGTGTGTGTGTGTGTGTTGAAAGAGAAATCCTGTTAATGTAATGAACTGCGGCTGCAATATTCAAGCCACAACCACAGCTCAGCTGCGCTGTAAGCAGAAAAAGAAATCTCTGAATGCTATATTCTAATTCAATATCAGAGGGTCGTACACGTATTTAATGTCTATTAGCTTGCAATTTGCTTAGTGGTTATTGGCCACGTAACCACAAGCACAACCCAGACATGACAAAACCTAATGAAATCATGCGCTGTGGCTTCTGGCTGTGAGTGGAGTAAAATGAACTTTGTGGCTTAAGCATGGAGACAGGGGGAATGGCATTACATTCTGGATTCCAGTTATGGAGGTCAGTTATTTGATGAGCTGTTAGAATATGCTGCAACTAATTAATTACATTATATAATTAATTAATTACATTATATAAAAAACTTTCCGGTTTTTTTTTTGTTAAATATATATTTATATATTTTTTTAAATAAACAAAGTATATAAAACGTTTATTAAAAATATATTTTTGTAAAAACCCTACCCAACTTTTTATTATAATTATTATTTTTATTATTATTGAATAAAATTTATATTATGTGCTCAATAGTTGTAAAAATTAAATACAAATAATTGTTATCATTTTTTAATATAATTGATTTAAATTATTTATTTAGTAGTTTTAATAATAATTTTATTATAATTAATAATTATAATTTATTAATAATATTTTTATTATTCATTTAGTGATTTAATTTAATAATAATTATTATTATATTATTATTATATTATTATATTATTAATTAAGTATATTCAAAAATTATTTTTCATTAAATTTATTTTTCAAAATTAAAGTAATTTAGTTTTTGATATTTGCTCGCGATTTTATATTACTTCAAAATCTATCAATTTGTGATCAAAAAATACAACAACAAAAGTTGTACTCAATATAATATAATTATTTTAATTTTTCTTACATACGCAAACAGAAATTTTTTAAATATATAATCTCGTTTAATTTCTTTATTAACCTCTTGAAACAAATCTTAAAACGGACACCGCAGCAAGCAGTTCACTTTGCCAGTAGCAAGCAGTTCGCAAGCAGTTCAACATTCTTTGGCATGAGAAAAGCTCGTAATTAAAACAATTTAGAGCTCTCTAACATTTAATTAAAATGCATAGTTTATTTAATTAATTATGCGTGTGGAACTTTTTAGAGGCTCGCGTGAATAAACCCAACTCTGAGAAAATCTCAGCTCGTCGAGTGTTATGTTCCTTTTTATAACGCTAATAAAACATTTTGCCATTTGGGCCAAAGCTGGGCCACAACTTTTTTTTATAACTTTTTAATAAGTGATGTCCAGTCATTTGTTGGGATTGTAATGAAATAATTTATGCTCGAGGCACGCGTCAAATTGTGATGTCATCTTTACGGCTGACAGAGCAGCGGGAAATCCCAGTAAATAGCTGTGAAATACATAAATACAAAAAAAAAAAACAGTCAAGTAAATATATGCTGGGTCGTAAATGGTATAACAGCAACTGTTGGTGTTGTCTGCTATAGATGTTGCTGTTGCTATTGCTGTTGCTGTAAGGCGCTGACAACTTTTTATATTTAATTAAAAATAATGATGTTGCAACGAAGTGGCTGCCAATCTCCCTTTTACTGGAGCGTTATTAATGCGCCTCATAATTTCCTCTTTGCAGAACTGGCATGCCATAATCAGCAGCTCGCTGGCCTCGCTGCTCCTGCTGGGCATCTCCACGCTGATTGCCATTGCGCTGGTCATACACACGGAGCTGGTGCCGAAGAAGTATCTGCAAATCGGCAGCAAACCACCGACACCCACCAAACAAGCGGCGGCGTCCAAGCGCCGCGAGAGTCTAAGTAATATTACGCAAATCAGCAGCGCTCAGTCTCCGGAGGCGAATGGCTCGAGTTGCAGTCGCAGTCGGAGTCGCAGTCAGAGCCGGAATCACCCACCGCCGAGTCGGGGCAGATCTGCCGCCGGCTCCTCGCTGCCATTGTCTAGCGGCTCGGCGGGCATACGCGGCGCCATCGGCATTAGCTGGCTGCTTCCGCTGCTGTTCGCCATTGCCGCACCGCTAATATGCAGCATCATAGGCAAATGGCCGCGCCACTGGTGGCCGGAGCTGGTCTGGAGGGGCGGCAGGCAGCAGCCGACGGACGCAGCAGGCGAGGAGTATGGCGAGGACGGCGGCGTCTACTATGCCACGCATACGCTGCTCAATGCCGATAATTTACTGCTCGAGTCGGAGGCGCTGCTGGGCAATGCGACTGGTAGACGTCAGACAGCTCCCACACTGGCTGAGCCGTCGGCCAATGCTCTCGCCACGTCAGCGTCATCAATCACAGTTGGCAGCGAGGCGAACTTGGCCGCTGTGACAGCTGCGGCATTGACTTGGCCACAACAGCAGGAGCAGGGGCAGCGGCAGCAGGAGAAGCAGCCATCCGTTGGCTGGATTACGCCCGGACATGCCGCGGCATTCACTTCCGGCACATCGGCAACTCCATCGCCGTCGCCGTCGCCGTCGCTGAGCTTCATTCTGTTCGTTTGCATCGATTTGCTGTTCATTCTGCTCTTCTGTGCGCTGTTTGTCATTTTAATGAAGAAGCTCTTGTGGCTGTGGCACAAGAATCGCAATGTGCATGCCCATCCGCTGGACAAATTCAATATGGCGCTGCGCAGGCGGTAAGTATTTGGATGAGAACGAGAACTAGGACGAGGACGAGGACGAGGATGAATCGAATCCTGCTCAGCTTTGCGCTGACAAACAACTATTACTATTAGCTAATGCATTGATAATGCTTTCTCAATATATATATATAGACTTTAGTTTGCTTTTGGTCCACCCCAAAATCTAATTTCCCTTTTGCTGTCCAAGCTGAAAATGTTAATAACTGCGACCAGACGACGAGCATAATCCATAAAATCAGCTCTCAAGCGGCTCTGGAGTCCGCACACAACTCCCAATGAAAGCGATTTTAATTTCCTTCAACCACGCTCACTCTCCCTCTTTAACTCTCTCTCTCTCTGTCTCTCCCTTTCTATAGACTTGGCCTACTTTATCGCGCTGGCGGTTTGCTGCTCGTAAAACTCTGCACCGATGGCTGCTTCATCGTGTACGTCAACTCAACGCCGGATACTTTATGGGCATATCCGTTTGGCATATCGTGCATAATATTGGTAAGTTCAGAGTTCGTATTTAATTAACCGAGCAGATGACGTGCGCGTGCCACAGTGCGTATGCTTGATTGAGTTATGCCAGTGGCGACAAGTATATTGTCCTGTCGCGCCACCTCTCGACTTGTCGCTTGTCAACAAAACTATTAGGGGATTGGCATCACTTATGCAAAGTGTTGTATCTTTGCTTCTCTTTTTGTTTATTATCTTTGGCAAATCCTTGGCTTAGCTTCTCTCAGCTCGGCGTCTTATGGCGCGTGCATATTTTATCAAAGTGCAAAGCCTGCATATTTTTACGCACGACTCACAAATTATGCATGCAGAATCAACTGAGACACTTGGCGCAGCGGCCGACACGCCTCCTGGGCAACCGCCTTAACCACTTTCACTGGCTGCATTAGGCTTTTACCTGGCTGCTGCTGTGGTCGCTCTGCCTCTTATCAAAGTGGCTAAGAGAAGCCCTTTTATATATTTTTTGTTTATGTATATTTACTTAGCACTTGACATCGACTCCATTCGCTGAGCTTCTCTTCTTTTTTTTATTTTGTATGTATTTTTTATTTTGTTTTTTCGCTCATTTAGTTTGTAAATTAGGTAAGTGCACTTGGGCTCAGCAAAGTCATTTACCTAAAAGCAACTGCCTGGCCCATGTATCTCTTGTATTTTGCATTATTTGCGTTTCTTTTGATCTTTTGACGGGAGTTAGTTTCATGTGATTTGAGCCAGTTTCTTTATGTTTTAGTAAACAAAATTACTTGAAAATGTGCTATATAACATAAGAAAACAGCTAAAATTATATACGTATATTTTTTGCAAATATACCAATAAAAGCTCGTATAATAATTAATTAGAATATCTTTGCTTTAATTGTATGCAGAGTTCATATATTTATTTTGTATATATAAATATATTAATAATAATATATTATAATATTATACTTAATATATTTTACTTAAATAAAAATAAATAAAAAAAAATAATAATAAATTAAATAAAATAAAATAAAATAAAAAATATATATATTAATATATAAATACATATAAATATTTTTTTTTATAATTCATGTTACTAAAAGACAAGCCAATAAATCTTATTTATTGTTAATTTTTTAGTGTTATTTTTTATATATTTTTTAATATTTGTTTAATAAAACCTTAAAATTTTTTATCTACATATTTGTATACTGTTTTCATTTTGTAAAAGAATTAAAATTTGTATTTATTTAATTTTTTTCATATGAATATTTTTTTTAATTATCAATTTAATTTTTATTCATCAAATTATTATTAAAATAATATATTTTAAACCTATTTTTATTATATATATTTTTCTATATATTATATATTCCTTATATTTTTCAAGCAATCTTATTAATTTATTCCTTATTCAATTTAGTTTTATTATCCAAAATAGTTCCAGAAGTTTTTAAAATGTAAATGATATTTCTAAAATAAATCTAAATTCTCTTACAAACATATTGATAATGCAACGCGTATATAAACTCGTCGTAAATAAGTAAATAAAGCACACGCAATATAAATATTATGAATTGATTATGTAAACTGCATTACACTTATCCATGATTCTGATTGCCGTAACTCGAAATATTTAAATAGCCTAAACACGCAAATGCAAATGCGGGCAAAATGTTGCGAGCCAACTCCCACATATGCCAGATCCGGTCCGAGCTGGGGCTATTAATATGGCCATCAATTGGTATTTGGCATCGGCAGAGAGTCGGCTGCGTCGGCCTCTGTTCATGTTTAATTATTTATAACAACATTTAAAGGACCGCAACACACGCACATAGCCAACAGACCACACGATTAGGCCATGGACTGACTTCACTGCAATGGATCCACTGGGGAAGGGGAAGAACTGCTCTAATTATGTAATTAATTTCGCTGCAAATTTCAGAGCTTGAATGCC